>APFE030135280.1:0-10161 GCA_000404065.3 Pinus taeda
ATTGCTAGCATGTCCTAGCTTGTCATTGAATAAAATTTGCATAAACATGCAATATCAAAACAACTAAACATCGGCAAGGAAATTTTGGAATTTAATGTATATTTTCAAGACTAATCTAAAAATCATGTACATTTTGCAATGGATTTGAAAATTAAATAATTATGCATTTGTAATGATATATTTTGAAGCCTTCGAAAATTTGTATCCATACCAAGCTGGAAAAATTAATTTACGACTGACTGCTCAACTAAATGTTTATGTGACAACTGACTCAAGTCTCAAACATAGGCAGAGGCATAGAAACATGAAGGCAGATAAAAGTTAGAACAGACTAAATTATTTTCAATCATAAAGATCTGAGATATGATCAAGGCACAAACAGAAAGGATTGCATATGGTTGTCTATGATTGAAAATAACGTCCTATGGTAGCTGAATGAATGCAGAAGCAGGTTCATGAACCACATATTAAAAGATAATGTCTTGAATATGGTAGCAGAGCTCTCCACGTCAAGGGTTATGGTCTTACCGGTCAAGGTCTTCACGAATATCTGCATCTTTAAACGAAATCAACCCAATACACAACCTGTGTAATCACGGAGCACAATTAGAAACCCTAATTAACATTTAAAGGCCTAAATAAGCCAAAAAAGCTCATGAATTTCGCAATCTACACTCGTAGCCGAAATCATCTTTTACGGATCTCGAGCAAGTTAAATAATTTAAAACCAAAAACAAGAGAGCAAAATGAATCCCCGTGGTATACAAAGACAAGTTAACAGAAAGAACATAACCTGACATCATCTATGTCTAAAATCTGGAAGAGAAAGCAGAAGACAACAGGGAAAGGATTGGAAACAAAGATCAAAGATAGACAGAATGGTTGATTGCAGTTTTTGATATGAAGTCACTATTCTGTTAAAGTATTCTGTAATGTGAAGTTACTGTTTCAATTCACTATCAAAATAATATATTAGACATGATAAAATGAGAATATAGCCCACCAAACTTATAAAAATAAAAATAAAATCATATTTCCAACTTCTCCCCTAAAAACAAAAACGTACATCAATAAATTCCTGCAGAAATTGAAAACAAATTTGGAAAAACGGATCGAATGTAGACACTTATTAACTTAATCTGTCAAGGCGTCCTCTGTCTTTCGATTCTGTTTGTTATCTTTAGGGGGCAACTGTTTTAGCATTGGCGAAGGCGGCACTCATTAGTTGATAAGATAGCTTGCAGTACCGCTGTTGAGTTTGCCGCCATTACTAAAATGAAAGTTCACCAACTTCCATGAATATATTTTACTCTCTTCTGAGACTGTTAGATGAAATCACCAAAATGGTTCTTCACTCACTTTCATGAATATTCCTTTCTCTTTTCTGAGGCCCTCTTTGATGAAATAGGCAATTGAACGGGCAAAGATTATTCACCACGAATCTACTAAATAAATCCGGTTGGAAATGGCCGAACCATGCATAGGCCTGTTGGGACTTTCACTGATTTTATGGTTTCAACTTGCTCATACATTTGCTATTGCCATTTTCAATTTACTTCTGATTTCATTTCCAGAAGCATGTTTTTTCTATCTTCTTTGGAGCACAATGATTTTCAATTTAATCGTCTGTGGAGCACAGTGATTTTCCATTTATTCATCATTTCATTTCCTAAATCATTTTTTTCAGATAAAAATATGTCATTTTTTTTTTCAAATCAAAAAACCATTGATTTATATAATATATTAATATATTTTCCAGATAAACTATCAAAATTACAAACAGTGTATGTTCCCATATCATACTAAAGAGTAAATCTGAAACTTTTTAAATATGACTTTATGATTCAGAAGAGAGCGATTCAAATCACATATGTTGTATCATACAACAGTAGCATTTATGTTCAGCAATAAACCACCAAAAAAAGAAAGAAAGAAAAAAACTCAAATACCAATTTTAAGGGAGTATCATTTCCAAAATCATGGATAACGATATGGGTTCTTTCAAAGTTTCTGGGGCAGTTTAACTGATAATTCTCCTATTATGAATTGTTATATATGAATTTTGAGATTGGACTTTCCTCAATTAACTTGTATGTAATTTTATTGCCAAATTGTTATGTAAATTATGAAGTTTAAGGTTTGTAAATTTGCAATTCAATTGACGATAATAACTATGATGTTAACTATGATGTTAAGCTTATTATATAACATCTTATTATATGGTTTGCTTGCCTTTTTTGGATACATGTTTGCTTAGTTCTTTATAAGGACCAAGTAGATATTTTGTGTTTTTGGACTTGCTGGGCTATTCATGACAGCCATGCCAGCTATATCTCTATATCTCTAGTGTTAGTCCTCTTACTTAGGATGTCAAGATGTCAATTTTGGTTCTAAGAAACTCTTTTTTCAGCGGCTGGTCTGGGTTCCCTGGTTACAGAAAGCGGTAAGAAGCTCTACTGATATACTCTGTTTTCTAATCCATCAATGGATTTTTTAATTTACAACCAAAAAAAACTAAAACTAAAAATCTACCCACAAACGAATCCAGTTACCAATTCCCTTAATTATAAAAAGTAAATTCTTTTTTCACTTAAAATTATACAAAATAATCTGAAAATAAAATCTAAATAAAAGATGGTAAACTTTCACCATAGAGAATAGCCTAGCCGATCATATAAATATTGTTATTATTATTCACAGGTCATTGGATTTCCAAATTTATAAGAGTTGCTGCATGTTGTAACATTCCCATCCATGTCTTAATTCCACAATATAATTCAGGGGTTCTCAAGTGTTAAAGGAAGAGAACTGGACTAGAAAATTGGACATATAATAATAGACATCAACTGCAGTGTAGCTGCAAATAAAGATGGCTGTAAGGAAATTGAAGAGAGAGAGAATGCAGAAACCATTTACGAAAGATAAAGAAAAAGTACCAGCAATCACGATAACTAATTTATTTGTAGATTAGGATTTGATGCAGAGGCCTACGCTCTGCTCCCCATTCACAAAATTCTGTTTCCAATGTGGTTAAAGAATGCAGAGTGGCATCCAAAGCTCAAAGCAGATTAATGTCAATTGTGATCAAGCTCGGTACTACGATAACTGAGACATACAAATGTCCAATTCCATTGAATCCAGATTAACTGTAACAAGAGCCATCAAAGCAGACTAATGTCAATTGTAATAACTAAGACATACAAATGTCCAATTCCATTAAATCCAAATTAACAAGAGCCATCAAGAAATAAATGGAATAATATTATAATCCTGTTGGCTATCTGATGCAGATCTGAAATTCCCAACAAATCAAAAGGCAGTGCCATTCATACAAAATGTAACCATATGATTCCTTCAAAGAAAATAACATAGACCCTGAACAGACATAAGAGCTTTATTCTGGCAGGTGGACCCAGGCAAAGAAGGTCTAGTAACCAGTCCAACAGGCTGCAGTCTGGAAGCAAGTTGAAGCACTTGCAGTGATGATGACACGGTTAAAATGAAATTTCAAAAATAAATTGAAAAGTTGTTGACAAATTCAAAAGAAGAGGTAAATGGAGCAAATCAAAAACCGGATTCCCAAAATCTGTTATATCTCTTGATTCTAACCTTTAAAAAAATGAGTAAAGTCAAAACAAAACGCTGCAACCTCACCTGCAAATGATAAGGCCTCCAGACATTTTAATTGAACCCTCTTCTTTTTTCCAGAAGATAATTCAGGATATCCTCAATTTTTTCATCTTAGAAAAAGGCAAATATGAATTCTATATTAGACTCCAAAAGCAGATATACTGCATCCATCTCCATGGCATTTTTACAGTCATTTAAATTGCAGTCCTCAGATAAAAATACACTTGAATCGTTTAAAAGTCAAAACCCGAGGGAACCATATATCTTGCTTGAGTTCTGAAATTTCAGTAATTCGTTGTAATTCGTTAAAAAAGTCAAAACCAGAGACAACCATATATGCAAAAGCTAGCTACATCATGGAGAAACCTCGAATACCAATTCTATGGCAAACTACTTCTATCATAAGACCATACTAAACAGGAAATCTTTCGGTGCTGCTGTAATAAACTCAGCAGACATACATAACAACAGCGTTTTTTTTATTAAAATTGGAACAAAACAATGGAGCCGGCCACAGAGGGGGATTCGTCCTTCTGCCAACTGTCCAGGAGCCTTGCCAGTTGCCCAGCAAGTCACCAAAAATTCCATTTCTCTTCAGTATCGGTAATGGGCAGGCTTGTAAGGTCCCTCAACGGGCACGTTTAATGAGACTCTGGTAAAGCTCCGTCTCAGCCGGAGAGAAGAATGCATAGGCAGAGAAGTGATAGTCATTCAGGGATCTGCAGCCATCGCGCGCTCCATTAACATCGATGATGTTAAATTTGTGAAGTAAAGCAGAGGCTATGGAAGTAACGATGAAAGGATAACACTTCCAAGGAGCTGAACGGTTACACTTCCAAGGCGCTGAACGGTTCAGAGAAATTGATCGAACTGTGTAAGTTTTTGTAATCGTCTAACATTTAATCCTACGGTGTCCAAGGATGACAGGTAGGCAAAGAGGGGGATGGGTTTCACAAGGGAAACGCCTTACGGCGTAAAAATGGTAAAACGTTATGTCTATCAATATCGGAACCGACTTGTATCATTAAAAAATTAGCAATTTGAAATATGATGCATATTTTCTCGCTCATTAAAGCATGCACCAGTGAGGAAAAATTTCGCAAAAAATTATAAAAATATAAGCTTAAAAGAAAAGTTTCATTAGAATCATTAAGATGTTTGTGTTTTAGAATTTCGCATTTCAACAAATAAATTCATTAATATTATTAAGAGGTTTATAATTTAGAATTCCACATTTTTTTAATAAAAATACGAGTTTAAAAGATTTTTTTTTGAAATTATTTAGTATTTTAATTTTATAAAAATGGTAGTTGTATTTATTTTAAATTATATAAAAAATGTTTTTTCCTTGATATAATATGTGTTATTACATTGATATCAAATAAGAAAAAAAGAGGAGAAAGGGGTACTTGGTTAAAAATAAAGAGCCAGAATTTCATGAGTTAAATAACATTATAAATATAATTAAAAAAAAAAAAACGAATTATTATTGCAATTTCAATTTAGGTAAGTGTGTAAGGAAGGTTGTAATTTAGAGTGGAGTGATTTGATTTTTAATAGACAACCCTAATTTTCTCTAATTCTTTAATTTTTCAGTCATGAAATATACTAAAATTAGAGTATTTCTTATGGTGGCCCATTATAAGGAAGAAAATACAAATCATATGAGGGTTTTGGGTAGGTGCTTCGTAAGGAATTTAGAGTCAATCGATTTGATTGTTAAAGGACAACCTTAATTCTTTCCAATTTTTTGATTTTTCAGTCATGAAATATATTAAAATTAGAGTATTTCTTATGGTGATCCATTATAGGGAAGAAAATAAAAATCATATGAGGGTTTTGGGTAGGTGCTCCATAAGGAATTAATCATGCAAATCACAGTAGTTAAGGTAATTGTATAAGGAAGGGTGTAACTTAGAGCTCAGTGATTTGATTGTCAATTGACAACCCAAATTCTCCCAAGTTCCCTAATTTTTCAGTCATGGAACGTACTAAAACTAGCAATTGTACTAGATGTTGTAAAGGAAACATCGTAAGGCGGTAGCATAGGAACCAATACCATAGAAGAAAGAAGATGTGACTAGACTGCTCTATAGGGAGATGGAGATATGCGCACCCTACCTACCTAAGTAAATGTCTAAACCAAATGTGGTGTCATTGTCTACAATGGTGGTTGATTATGCGAGTTGGGGATTTTACGAGGAGGCATTGGTTTTTTGCTATGATATGCAAAAAATGGGTATCGAACCTAACAATTTCACATTCACCAATGTTCTCTCCACATGTGATAATTTGGTAGTTCTGGAACATTAAAGGAGTCCACCATAGCATAATTGCTAGTGGAATGCAGTGTAATGCCATTGTGGGGAGTACTCTTTTAAATATGTATGCTAAATATGGTTGCATAGAGAATGCACAAAAAGTGTTTGACAAAATGCCTGAACTAAATGTAGTATCTTGGAATGTTACGATATTAGCAGTATGTCGAGGATGGGAATGTAGATGAGGCCATGAAACGTTTTCTTCAAATGTCTAAATGGTATGTGATTCCATGGACTACAATACTTGTTGGATATTCACATAAGGGGTATCCTGATAAGGCTATGGAGTTCTTTCTGCAGATGCTTAAAAAGAGCGGGGTTTCATGGAATTCACCGATTGCAAGGTATGCTCAACATGGACATTTTAGAGAAGCCCAAAAACTCCTTGATGAAATGTCTAGACTAAAGGTGATATCATGGAATTCAATGATTGCAGGATATACACAAAGGGGACATTTTGATGAACCTCTAAGGCTCTTACCATCTATGCAATTATCAAGAGTGAAGCCAAAGTCCATCACCTTCATGAGTATTCTACCAGCTTCTTTCCATTTTCCACTTTCACAAGAGGGTGAGAAGGTTGATGCATATATTATTGAGAATGGAATTTAATCTAATATATTTGTAGGAAATGACCTTGTTGGTATGTAATCCAATTGTGGTAGCATGGTTAATGTATGGAAAGTGTTTGAGAAAATGCCTAGGCAAGATGTGGTATCACGGAGTCTATTGATTTCAGGTTATGTATGAAATGGGTATTTTGATGTGTCTCTCTAACTCTTCCAAGAAATGAAACTGGCATATGTGCGACCAACCTCTGTCATCTTTGCAAGTGTTCTTCCAACATTTTCCAACATTACAGTTCTGAAACATGGAAAGGAAGTCCATGAAGACATAATACAAAGTGGATTTCAGTCTAATATGTTTGTGGAAAATGCACTTGTAGACATGTATGCCAAAATGTGGGAGTAGAGAATATGCACATAAATGTTCAGTAGAATGTCTAAACAAGATGTTTCATCTTGGACTTCTATTATTGTGGGATAAGTTATTCACAAATTTTTCAAGAAAGCCCTTCAACTATTTGAACAAATGCAACACTCTCGCATAAAACCCAACAATGTCACAATTTCAGGTTCAATGAAGCGAGGTATTCCAACCATGCATAGATGGTTTCTATTCCTACTCTACTTGTATGCACCTAACACAATCACCCCCATCATGTGTCTAATAATAGTTCATGCCTACAGAATGAATAGTTTATGATGGATTTCTTTATGAATACCATTGTTTGGGAATGTATCATTTAGGTTGCGGGATGATACATAAGGTGCTTATGCCTATAGAATGAAAAGTAAATAGATCTTGTGCACTTCCCTTGAGAAGGATGTGATGGGATTCTACTCTGCCTATTGGCTTGGATTCCTGATGATGGGAGCTAAAAATATTAAATTTAAGGCATGTGTGAGTGATGGCAGGGGACATCTTTTTGTATTTTCTAGGGAAGTGATAGCTTCTAGTGAACAACATTGTTGGCTACAAATTGTAATTGTTACGACACATGATAGTTTGTAGAATGGACTAATGCTTTATTGTTAATGTGATGCTAGGAATTTCAAATGGTCAGATGTTTAGTGGCAGCTATATACTTTCAGGAATTTGTCAATATTTTTTAATTTGTTTTGATTTTCGGTTGTGATTGCCTAGTTAAATATGTGAAGTATATTTCGAAAACTTTAGTTTACATAAATTTGAAAACTTATCATTGTTTTGAGTGGATGGTTAGTCTGATGTTCCTAATTGAGCAATTAGTCCAAGTATTTGATTCTAAATTATATTCTTAATTGAGCATTTAGTTGGTACCATTATTAACATACATGCTAAATCATTGTGAGAGCTAGACTCGCTTAAGTACTTAATAAGGACTACACCAACGAGATGCCATTAAATTGCATTTGTAATCAACTTCTGCCTCATTCCTTCTCAGCTATCCCTCTTCCTTTGTTGATTATTTTTATTGACAACCCCTCAGTGGGGATAAAGTGGAAATATAACTCAATTTAGAAACGGAAATAGTCCTTGTGACCAATTTTGAGGAAGTTCCTGTTAAAATTCCATTATATGGTAAGCAGACCTACAAATTATAGACCCTACACCCTGGAAATTCCATGAACTCTCAAAAATATTGTTTGTATTCTAGATCAATGAACATGTAGCTAATTGAATATATGAATCGAAAAGTAGAAATGTACAACACTCAAAACTCCATATATTAACGTGAAATAAGAGCTCACATTTTTTCCTCTCTTACTAACACTCCAAGACTTGTGTAGAGAGAAAAAAAGGAAGCTTCTAGAAAACAAGATCAGAGCAACAAATAAACCTAATAGTTCCACATTTATTTCCAATGGAGCTTCAACCAATCTTGCACCCTTCCACTCACCAGAAAGATTGAGGAAAGAAATAGAGGAAAAAGCTTACACACTCTTTATTGTTAAACATCCTCAGCAAGGACATGTAATATCAATGATTGTATCTTTAGAAAGTTTAAAGCAACTACTTGGAAGGTGGGTTTAAGTGTGATAGTTGTAATTAGCTACCTTAGAGAAGGGGTCAAAATTTAACCCATATTATGAATACCCAAAAATAACTAAAAAACCGTTGAAGAAGAAGCATGCTTTATCTAATCACGGTGAAAAGATGGCCATTGTAATTGGGCTTATTAATACTTATCATGGCTGGCTATTCAAGAACCTTCACATTTGTGCTAGTTTCCACTAATCTTTTCAAGGATAAACTTTGCGCTTGTGGATATTATTCATGATGTTAGGGAGATAATGATTCAACATTAACTTGAGTGGCAATAATCAGATTTGTTAGTAGATTTATAGAGGTAAGTTGGACTATTTACAATTGATTATGTTGCTAAGAGAATTGTTTGAGACTATATCCGTTTATGTTGTAGTGATTAAGCTTGAAATTTTATGAATATTAGGTTTGATGAAGCGATCTATTCCACCCATTCACAAATGGTTTCAATTTATACTCTACTTGTCTACACCTAACACAATCACTCCCATAATGTTTCTAATAGTGGGTTTATTTGGTCACCTGGGAGAAAGTTTAAGTGCATGGAGGGAGTGGTTGTGCATGATACATGAGGATTTCATGTTTGCAGAATGAATAGTTTATGATTGATTTCTTTGTGAAGAGAATTATTTGGGAATGTCTCCTTTAGGTTGCAGATATTGAAGCTTGAATTTTTTGTGATGCCTATCAATCAAGCTAGAGATTGCACCCATGCATAGATGGTTATTATTCCAACTTTACTTGTTTGCACCTAATTCAATCATTCCTATAATATGTATATAATAGTGGTTTTATTTTATTGTGAGCGAGAAATTTCAAGCACATTGGAGGGAGTGGTGGTGCTTGAAGACATTATAAATGGGGATGATACACAAGGAGCTCATTCCTATTGAATGAAGAGCCCATGATTGACCTTTTCACTAAGATCACTCTTTAGAGTTATTTCATTTAGATTGTACTGTGTAGATGTAGGATCTTGAAATTTTTTGTGAATGTCTCGGTCAATGAAGCCAAAGATTCCACCTATGTACAAATGGTTGTTATTCCTACTATGTTTATCTGCACCTAACTCAATCATCCCCAAAATTTATATCTGATGGTGGGTTTATTTGCTAGTGAGGGAGAAATTTTAGGCACAATGGGGGTAGTGGTTGTGCAATGTGCTTAAAGCCTAGAAGAAATTATAAAAGGGGATGATACACAAGGTGCTCATGCCTGTAGAATGAAAAGTAAATAGATCTTGTGCACTTTCCTTGAGAAGGATGTGATGTGATTCTACTATTCTTACTTGCTTGGATTCCTAATGAAAGGAGCTACAAATATTAAATTTAAGGTGTGCAAGTGATGGCTAGGGACATTTTTTTGTATTTTTTAGGGAAGAGACAACTTTTGGTGAACAACATTGTTGGATCAAAATTGTAATGATTACGGCACATGATAGTTTATAGAATGGACTAACGCTTTATTGTTAATGTGATGCTAGGAATTTCAAATGGTCGGATCTTCAATGGAAGCTATATACTTACAAGAATTTGTCAAAAAAATAAAAATTATTTTTATTTTTTGTTGTGATTGCCTAATTAAAGATGTATGTTCCTTCTCTGTTATCCGCTCTTCCTAT
>APFE030135282.1:0-41064 GCA_000404065.3 Pinus taeda
GCCGCAGGAGACGCCGCAGAAGGTGTTCTGGGTTTATTTTTCTGTTATTGTGGATCTGGTTATCTGGGTGACTTACTGGTACTTGATGATCATTTGATATTTATGGATCCAGTTTGAAAATTTATGAAAAGTGGTCCTTGAAAGAAAAGAGTAGGGGGTTGTAGCTCCCTTCCAGGAGAGACTGGAAAACGAGAGAGAGTTGTAGCTCTCTGCAGGTTGCAGCCTGCGTACTGGTAAAGGACTGCACCAGTACAAGACCATTGTAAAAAGGAGTTTCTAATTTGAAAGAAGATAGAGACATATTGCAGCAGGTGGTTTTCACCCACATTGGGTTTCCACCTTATATCTGGTGTTTTTTGATGTGACTGTCTGTTTTTCTTGTTCATGCTCATTGTTTTATGGTACTGATATGCAAAAATAATTCAAAGTATAAATAAGGAAGAATTGTTAAAAGGACTAGATAATACTGATTCACCCCCCCTCTCAGTATTATTTTCAACACTCTAGAGATTCCCACCACTCTTTTTATTTCTCCACAAACACCAGGTGACACAACTAGAAGAATTCAAACTGAAACAGATGGTTTTTGGGAGGGGAGAGAAGTGCCAAGTCAGGACAGATCAACCAATGATCTGATCCCAAAGAGGGAAAGATGGAAACGTCAAGAAAGGGGTCTCCCAGGAGCAATTCCTTTGAGACAAGGAATCTATCCAAATGACTAACCACTTGAAACTACCCACCCCTTCTATTGTTACAACTATGTAGACCATTTTTGGTATCCAAAAGAGCATTGAGCCAGAAAGCAGATGAATACACAAGAATACCATTATCATAAGTGAATGCAGAGGAATACACCAGAATTCCATTCTCATCCTTAGATTGAGAATCATATTCTGGTGGATACTCACCTAAAAGATAGCTGCCAGTGGCCCATTTTACCCACACAAGGACTTGTAATGCACCATACACCCATCTACCAAAATATTTTGTGCCCAAAATTCCTAATAACAAGCTACCACATAAAATGCATATCAATTCCAAAGTTATCACTGCACGAACCCAAACTTTTGGACGCAGTAAAGTCTTCCTCAAATTGCCAGGAAAATACCGAACATTATGAAAACCCTAAAACTGGGGTATGTGATGATGGAAAACTAGGAGAGGAAGGAAAAACTGGAGCATCCATTGAAACCAAACCTTAACACGATGCCAAACACTAATTACTGGAGCAAGAAAACCCTTACTTTGTTGTTGCTTCTTGGGAAGCAGTAGATGTTGGCTCTTTGGGTTCATCAACCTTAACGGTTGACTCCTTGGATGCACTACTAGATTTGGAATCTCTTATCAAATGAAAATGTAAGCAGTCCATGCCTAAAGCAATACCAATGCCTACCAATATGGCAACAATAACACTGTATTTGTAAGGTGATTCAGACTGCCTATCGTACCATTTTCCAATGTTTGTAGGTTGCATAGAAACAAAGAGCACCCAAAATATGGAGCAAAAGAGATTGAAATATCCTACTATATAGGACAAGGTTCTAATGCTCAAATGAGTACCTCTAAAGTTCAACACCTGGCATTGGTAGTTGTTTTGGGCCATACCATTTGTTAGAAAATCACCGGCGGCAAACCCACTTCCCTTACTATCTCCTACGTAATCTTTAATTGCTCTTCTTGCCACAAGAGAGCTGGGGAAGCCATCCACTCTGAACCAACCAGTCAGTACAAGGTTGAGTGATATATCTGTTAACCTTGGCACTATTAAAGACCTAGTGTTGTAAGCACTGTCAGATTCTCCCGTAGCTCTGAAAGATCTGTTCAGCAGCTTTGTCCAATAATCATAGCCTAATGAAGAAAGTGGAATGCAAATGCAAGGATGCTCCCTTTTCATGTCTCCACTAGAAATATACTCAAATATTTCATCCACTGCCTTCTTTCCTTTCTTAATGTCATCATCTGACAGTATCTTCCTTCCAGATTCATCAGTCTCCTCCACATTCAACTGGCTCTGCTTGCACCCATGGCACCCAGTTTCCAGGCACTCTGGACATAGCAGCAGGCATAGGGAATTAGACAGTCATTTAAGTGTTCCGGGCATCCGACGATCAAGCACACTTAGGATCTCTTGCACTTCCAGAATACAATGCATTTGCATTGATCAGATTACCATCCTCAAGCTTGCAATTACAGATCCCAGGAAGGAGTTCAGCAGATTCTGTGGGATTAGCAGATTGAGATTTTAAAGGAAAACATTAAGCAGAATAGAGTGCACCTTATAGGCATTGCAGATATACTTCATAAATTGCTTCATCAATGAATTGGGTAGGTTTTATGACAACATTACAACAGAAGCCAAGATGTTAATGGGTGATTTTTGAAACTAGGTTTCCACAGATGTTAATGGGTGACTGTTGAAACTAGGTTTCCACAGTCAAATGGGATTTTCATGAGGTTCCATCATCATCCCTAAATGTAGGCATCATCTCAACTCATTTCGTAAAATAATCCACAACTAGGATAATATAGCCATGCCCCTTAGCTGAGTGAGGGTTACATGAAATGAAATCAATGCCCCATTTCGCAAAGGGGCTAACAAGGATTATTGGGTGAAGAGGAGCAGGAGGTGTGTGCATTTTATGATGATATATTTGACAATTGTGACATTTCTGGACCACAAAAATGAAATCTTTGAACATAGAAGGATAGAAACATCCAACACGGATTTTTTGAGTAGTGGAAAACCTAGACATATGACCGCTAGATGCCCAAGAGTGATCAGTTTGAGATAAGTCTGACCGAAAAGTTTGATTTTGGAGATGAACAATGATATTTCTATACCTCATATCTAGTGTTGATAAGAAAGAGAGACTCATCAAGAAGAGAATCCCTTGCCATTGTTTTTTTCTAAGAATAAGGAAAGTCACAAATAAGCTCAACAAACCCTAGTGATTTCTTTGACTTGGATTTAAAAAATTCTAAGTCAAATTCCTGTAGGATAGTAATCCATTTGGAATATTCCCCCTAAAGAAATTTTTGGTAAGAATATAAACCATGGGGTTACAATCTGAAACTATTGTTCTTTTTTGTAATGGAATATAATGGCGAAATCTCTGGACAACTTGTACAATTGTCAGGGCCAATTTCTGCACAAGTGCATATTTTATTTCAGAATTGGTAAGATTCCTACTCAAGTAGTAAACAACATGTTAATTGTTTAATTCAACGTCTTGGAATACTACCATACCGAAGGTAACGTCTGATGCAACAAAATAAAAAAAAAAAAATCTCGGTGATAATTAGGCGGAAGCAATAAAGGTAAGTGAGTCAACACGTGTTTAAGTGCATCAATTTTTTTTGCACAGTTTCATCCCAAATGAACGGGTGTTCTTTTCAAAATTCGAGTAAAACCTTTAGTTATCTCTATATAGTTTGGAATGAATCAACGTAAAAAGTTTCATTTCCTGTAACACCCTCCTCCCACATCTACCCAAGTAATCAGCCAACCGGGCTAAACATGTGACGAGAGGCTACTATGATTAGATTCAACTTCCTATTTCACCTTAAGGAAGTGGAATAGATGGAAACACAACATACAAACCTTCCATATAAGCTATAGGATTCCCATGAGCCATCCCAACCACTCAAGTAGCTAGCCCCTGGGTCCCACTGAGGTTTTAAACCACTTAACCCCTAGATGCTCCCATGATATGGACCTAACAACGTCGAGGAGGCTCTGGACGCTCTCATGCCAAGCCATGTCAACATCTAGGGATGATTTTTCCCAGTGTTGTGCCAGCATCCCTAGGATTTGAGCCACTTTTTTAGGCCTAGAGCCCAGGTCGCTGCCCAGAATTGAATGACACCTTCAGTACAAAGAGATAACAAGGAAATAATGATGCAAATGTAAATACTTGAACAAGTCCTTAAATAGACCCCTACAAGCCATGATAGGAATTTCTTCAAACATATCACGAATATGTAATCTACAGGTGTAAACAACAGATTTAAGCATAGGGGTCTCATACTTATCTGAGAATCGATATGAAGCATTGTTCCCTTATATCATATGTTGCATTATCATCTTTTAGGTCATAGATACATTGGTTTTTCATATACAAGTAAAAGCATGATGAGAGGCATAAATAGTCACTGTCGTAAAACACATACATAACCAACATAATAGAAACATAAATACCAAGGAAATCACAACCATATGATCCACATATAAACCAGTATAATACTCATAGAAATACAAGGAGAAATGACCTCATATTGATGATGCAAAATCTAAACCAGAGATGGGATTACCACATTCCACTCGACCATAGAATGGATGATCCAAATCTCTCTTCATCCATTCACTGTAAGGATTATGGACACCACATATCTCCACAATGGTATGATATTGTCCACTTTGGGCCTAAGCCCTCATGGATTTGCTTTTGGACTTAACCCAAAAGGCCTCATACCAATGGAGATATTTGTCCATCCTTATATACCCATGATCCTCCCCACTTCTAGTCAATGTGGGACTTTGGTCGTATACCCAACATAGAAGAGGCACGCAGAACCATGATTGGGTGAAATTTTCAAGAGGGTGAAATTTTTGCAGTGTCCAAATTGGAAAAATTTTATGTTGATATTACACCTCTCGGTGACACGAACTTGATGGCGCAGTCAGAATTTTGATCTGAGCAGCAGATCTTGAGACAACCCGGAAGAGGAAATCTTTGAGGAATCTAGGGGGAATCTAAAAGATTCCTTAAGACCTAGATTTTCACCTTCTTGGAATTCAGAAATTTGATAGTCGATTTTTCATTTTCTGATGCCACAAATCTAATGGTGCGTTCAAATTTTCCATTTGACCATTCTATTTTTCAGCAACTTTTCAAAGTGGAGTGCAGGTATCAGCATTCAACGTGCAGGCAGTCATTCCATGGTATTTGACACCGCGAGATTGATGGTACACCTAGCTTTAGCAGTTTGACATCCTCTTCTTCAAATAGCCCTAGGATGTGAGGTATATGCAGTGTGTTCATGTACTTCTTTTTGCTATGAGATGCATTGTCCTTCACAGATCCCCATTCGATGTTTGATGTGGGATCTTGATTTATTACTTGTTTCATGATTCCTGCTTGATATGATACAAAATCATCTGTGAGATGTACTTGTTTCATGATTCGTCATGTTTTAGATCCCTTTGTTGTTATGTTTATGGGATACTCATGTGTCGCCATTTATGTTTGCATTGAGATTCCTTTCATCCATGTTGTCGAGATGCTCATTATCATCATGCATGAGTTTAGGTCATACTGATAGGAGTCCTTTTTGAATGAGAGTTCCTACAATGAAACATCTCTTGGAGCCACTCCTACATGAGGGAATTTTCCTTGTATGATAGCGATGTCACCACCTATGTAAATCATCACTATTGACAACACCTAATGCAGCGGCCTACACCATCTTGACACCAGGGCCCGGAAATGTAGTCCCTCCTAGACGAACTCTGTTATCAATGTCTTATGTTTTATGTTGCTGACTATTGTTCTGTTCCTTCTTCTTTACAACATGCATTTATGTTCCTTTATGCTATTTTAGTTCCAATTCTAATCACATCACGAAAGTAAAATATCTTGGTTAAATCCAGGAGTTGAGTCAACTCGGATCACTAGGTGCATGTTTCAGTTGCATGGTGTTGATCATGGTTGTGATGATGTCACCATGTGGAAGTTGATGTTGTTATTATTTAGTGCATTGTCATGAGTGTATGACTAGTTACATGTTGTTAAATGCTGCTTACATGTATCATTCTTGTATGCTTGGTTACATGTTGCTAAATTTTGTTACAAGTATTGTTCGTTTATGCTTGATTATGCATTTGTATGGTCCATTTTTATGCTTGTCATGTGTTGTTCACATATGTGCTGGTGTATCGTTTACATTTATGATTGCGCATTGTTCATGTACATTGCTACAGTTGATGTCGTCATGCATGAGGTCATGGTATGTGTTGTTGATAACGTCATATATTGGTGGCTGGACACTGACTAGAATGATGGTTACATGGTTATATGTTTATGTGTAATGTTTCTATGTGTTATAATGATTATGATATACATGTATCACGTTGATTGGTTGATATTGTAGATGAGATATCCTCCCCGAACTATGCTAAGGTATGTTGGTTTATTGTGATTTGGTTTAGCTGACATGATATTCCTTGCAGGAAGAAATACCAAAGATGACTAGCAAGATGGTAGACTACAGTTCGTGAGACTCTCCTTATGGATCAGATGAGAAGTGTGGTGTTGGAAACTCTTCTAGGTTGGAAGACAAATTGAGAAGCTTAAAGGTAGAAATAAGGAGTTGTAAGGCAGACAATCATAGAATAATACATGCACAAGAGAGATAAGTAGAGGTAAATGTAGTAATACTTCATAGTTTTTCAGATTTGCAGCAACAAGGACCATGTTGGATCAACCGTGAGAAGGAGGACAAGAATAATGGGGCATATGGTACTAGGTATTATGGTGGTCACAAGTTGAATAGAGATGAGACCGTGAGAGATGGGAGATTGTTGGACACTCCAGATAAGAGATGTAATGGACATAGGTACTATTCTAGTTCTGGTTCAGATAGGCACTATTACTGTCATTGTTATCATCCTCAAAGGAGGAGCGATAGGGGATACTTGTTAGATGCGTTTAAGAAAGAAAATCCACCTAATTTTGATGGAGAGATGAAGAAAGCATAGGATGCAAAGGCATGGTTTCTTGGTATGAGGAAGTTCTTTAGGTTGCATGATTATTCAGAGAACATGAAAACCAGAGTAGGTACATTCAGCCTCAAAGGTAAAGCACACATTTGGTGGGAAGATGTAAAGAATGTCAAATTTATTCATGAGGAGGACATGAATTCTAGTGAGTTTGAGTAGTTATTCAGGAAGATATACCTATCAAAGAGATACTTTGATGATAGGGAAAATACTTATATGAGCTAAAGATGGGATCGATTACAGATGAGGAGTACACTAACAGGTTCTTAGAACTACTAAGGTATGTGCCTTACATCATGAAGGAGAAGGCTAAGATTAAGAGGTTCATTAGTGGGTTACCAGTTGCATTCAAAGACAGACTTGAGTTTGATGAGCCTAGATCATTGGAGGAGAAAATCCAAAAGCTAAGGCATTTCTATGAGAAATTGAAGCACAGATCAAAGACTAATCCAAACTAGAAAGGTAATGCAAAGAACAAATGAAAATGGGATAGAAAGTGAGCAAGACCTCAGGGTAAAGATAATAAAGAGAATGCAAGGCCATCAAAGAAGTTCAATGCATAAGACAGAGGACAGGGATTTCAACTAGAAGAATAAAATAAGGATGTAGGCTAGAATCCTATAGAGTGTTGGACATATGGCAAGGATCATTGCAAGAAGTATTGTCTGCAGAATTAGGGTGGTAGGCCTCAGATATATAGTGTACAAGACACAAAACCTGTTGGTGTTGGCTCAAGGGACTTGGACACGGGTTCAAAGTGTACTACACACCAACAAAACCCTCAACCACTGGCCCTTTCAGAAATGACCCGCAAGCAGATCATTGTCTCACCCGAAGTGGTTATGGGAGGTTGCAAAACCAGTTTTATGTAGCTAGATAGATATGCACATTGTGGCATCCATGTGTTTACTTATGTTTTATACCTATCTACAACTTCACATACATAAATAAATTTGCGTTGATGATTTACCTCAAAGATTTGCAATTATCACATAAACATATCACAGAATAGTATAACATGTATTCTTTCGCATAATTCAATAAAAAGTGTGCATAACAGTATGTATAAACATAGATACACAACATTTCGCCGAAACTTATTCTCCTTTATTAAGATGGATCTTTCAATACATACACTTCTTTGACCTACACACCCAGCTACAGGTGGTATGTTCACTTAGCTATAGACTCTTCCTAGGCCTCCACGCACTCAACTATGGAGCCTTTCCTTAAGGCCCAAAAATACAAACTAAAGATAGAAATTATGATCAGCCCGTGATTGACTTCTACTATCCTTGACAAAGTATTACATCTCCTTATATATATTTCATTACTAGAATACCATGGTCCACATACCATGGATATGAAAAAACAATGAACTAACACCCAATACCCATTACAAAATAAGGGGCTTTGACCCACCCCAAATCCCCTATACACTGCATAATGAATAGAACTTTGCGGGCTCTACGTGATCCACTCCTCAAAATGTGGAGTATTTGAACAAAACTAGACCAAGTTGGGCTGCGACCAACAGGCCCCCAACACTCACATGTGAATCATCCTGAGTCATTTAGCTACGATGCCCTTGATCTTCGATACAATACCATTGTAGACTGCATTGTACTGTTGGACTATTTCTGCTACTCATTTCTCCTCTCGATATACCTCCTCCAGCAAATCCTCTATAGTTGGACCAATAATATTCTCCAGTACTTCCTTCTCCCTTTCATTTAACTCTTTGATCCTTCCATCCACTTTCTACAAAAGTTGGAGGGCCTCATCCTTCCATGACTAAGTCCTCTCCTACAAGATCTGCTCCTTCCTCCAAAGATCTTCTATCTATTTCTGGAGGCTTTTTCCTTCAATAATGTTGGTAAGACTTTGTGAGACTGGTAGGGTATTCGCATCTGCTAGGATCTCTTCCCATGGCTTCTTCTTCACTTGTAACTCTTCCTCTAGCTTCTGAATGTTTGGATCATCCTGCAGTGAGGTCCAAATTTGCATAGTTTCATCTAGCAACTTTCCACATTTTGCCACTATGTCGGAGATGCCTTTAAAATATGATTTTAAGTCCTCCTTCTAGTGGCATGGCTGGCTACATCCTTATTTATAGCTCAGAAATATTCACTTCATATTCAAATTTCATCTTCTTGAGCTTATTCATTGATTTTTTTATCGTGAGGGTGAGCTTCGCGACCTTCTCAGCTGGTGGCTCCTCTTCATGAACCTCTACGTCTGGAACTATGCTACAAGTGTATACAATGGATTTTCCCAATTGTTGTTGTTGCTTCCATACCTCATCTCTTTTCTTAGCAAACCACTCTAGCTCCTTTTTCAATGAAGCCTTCTCCTTTTTCACCTGACTGGTCAACAATGAAGTTCATTATTCCCGCTCCTGCAGATCATTTGTTAAGCTCTAGTGGAATTCATGTAGTACCTAAATTGGCAGTGTGAAAATGTTCATGTTGAAACTAATCCAAGCTTTAGCTTCTTCCCTTCCTCTGGTACTTCGAACTGTAGTGCTTCAGCCGACATTGACAAAATCCTAATGTCAAATGTTGTCTCTATTCATTGTTCTGCCTGCAGTGGTTGAGTTTTCTTCTCTGGTTGTCTCATTGTCTGTGGTAGTACCTTCAACTCTATGATACCCTATTGAACATCGATAAATACCACTCTATAGTGATCGTCAATTCTATCCCAAGTCTTTGCTATCACCTCCTGGGCCTTTTCCCCGATCTCATTGATGTCTCCATCAGTGAGGACAAGTGGTACAGTGCCCCTAGATTTGTCCACCTTCTATTTTTTCCTCATGCCTGACATGGTTGTTGTAGGTACCCTATTGTTTATGATGAATGGTGATTCCTCTGATACTCCTTCATCGTTGAGGGGTTTCTAGGTACCATGTTCCTATTTTGGCTCTGTCTCTTCCGTGCCTTGTTCATTTTCTATATCCTTTCCACTCAGACCTGCTTCCTATGGAGTACCCTTCTCCATTCCAATCTTTTCGCTGGGTGGATTCATCCACTCTACTGATCAACGATGTACCACTATGATTAAGTCATCCTTAGTCACTAAAGATGGCAATGGGTGGCATGTCCTCATCAGATCCTGCCTTGCCTTCATATAGACTTGATGGAAGTCTGCTTTAAAGTCCACGATGTTGCAGTATTGCCTATACAGACTAGGTGACAACCTTGGGTGTTGATTCACCACCATGGGTATATCCATTGATAGCAATACAAGAAAAAAAAAATTCCATCGTGTGCAATGACTCCTTAGTATGCTAGAGGGAGGCATAGTCCATTGCTTCACAAACATTTGCTTCGATAGGAGGAAATTGTGAGTCCTCCAACTCCTTCCATGAAATTAGCGTGATGATTATGATTAACCATGCATAATGAAACATCTTCCCTTCCTCCTGCACTTCCCTGTAGTCTTCCAAAAATTATTTACACAAATAGGCAGCCCAGTTAAACTAGACCCCGATGCTGCATTGTGTAGCCAAAGAAACCATGGTTGTGGGGACCTCATTTTCTCTACACTTTTGCATGAGCTTCCCTACTAAGATTTGCGTGGTGAAATGAACCCCTTGGTTACCGATGGAGTTAATGTCATACCCACGCAATTTCTTCACTGTTCCAAACTTATCCTTCATCCTTTGTGCCATCACCTTGTATTGATTCTTGCCCACAAAATATTTTGTGGGGTCTTTTCCTTGGTGAGGCAGTCTTGCAATCCTTCTGATCAACATTTCATTGATCATGATCCTTGTCCCTAGCCAAAGGCATCCATCGTGTACTAATAATGCGATAAGTTGTCACACACAAGTTGTATTGGATGTGCTTCTACCGAAGTGTGGCAAAAGTAGCATATTTAACAGGCTTGCTCTCTGCAATCCTACAGCCCACTGGTGCGACTCCAACCTTCTAACTCCACTTTCTAGGTAATATACCTACTGCAAGTATCTACTCAGCTCAAACTGTGGGTATTTTCTCTGATCATTGAAATCCCAGTCCTTCATCTTCAACTATGGGATCTTCCCCAACACTTCGCCATCAAATGAAACATCCTTTGGTAGCAATGGAGTGAACATGCCAAACTTTGCATATTTTGGATCGTTAAATGGCTTGGCATTCAATTTTCTCAGTGGCATATAGGGTGGGATCACAGAGGGAATTTATGCACCCTTTGTCTTCATCCAGTGCAACTCGACCTCTTCCTCACTGTCATGAATCTCCTATGGTTCCTTCTGTTGGATTGGTTTCTTCCCCTTTTGTGCATGTTTCGTCCCCTTGTCCTCCTTTTTCTTTGTTCTCACTTCCTTCTATGTCTTCTTCCTCGGATATGTCCTAAGTTCTATCCCAAAGACCTCAACTGGCCTCTTTTCCTATTTCATGTGTGATTGTGCTTATGTGGGTACCTACTTTCATGGCGACCTCGCGTGCCTTGGAGACATGGGTATACTCATTGCTATGGTTTGACCACCTAGGGCTTCCATTACTTTTGCTAGCCCTTTCTTTGCAAATTCTCTAAAAAGTTCTTCAAAACTCCTCTCAGACATACAATGACTTACTTCTCTCACACTTAGTTGCAAGTTCTCAAACTAAATTCTCCAGATAGCAAAGTGTAAAATGTGGCATGGGATATGGTTTTTATTAAGAATTTGAAATTCTAGCCCCATGATTAGCTAAGATCTTGCTCATTTAATGCAGGTATGGTGCTAGAGTAAGACAATTATGCCTCATAAATGTGTTTCTCCTGTGCCCTTTAACAAGAACTTCCTTTTAACGGTAGCTTTTTCCTTCCAATGGCCTTATTTCCGGCCAACTTTGACGAACCTTCCATTGTGGTGCATTCATCCTTTGTTCATCGCAGTTCCCTCGGACTTCGTCATACTCCTTAGTATCTTATAGTAATCTCCCTTCGAAAAATTCCATTTCTGGAGAGTAGTTTATAGTCCTGTGCCTACTTTCAATTACAGGTGGCACTAAGAATTTCTTCCCTTCATTTTTCAGTGCGAAGTTCCAGAGACAAAGTCGTCCCTGTATAATTTCAATCTACTACCATTCACTTGTCGTGGAATTAACTGACCATTTAACTTCATGAGCTGAACTGCACCACCATCAAAGATGTCCTTGATGATATATGGACCTAACCAATGTGTTTTAAATTTTCCTAGGAACTATGTGAATTTGATATCATATAATAGTACAAGATCTCCTTCTTGGAATGTCTTCTTCTTGATGTGCCTATCATGCCAAGCTTTCTCCCTTGCTTTGTCCACTTGCTGATGGAACCCTGCTATGAACCTGTCTTCTTCTAGAGCTATTAACTGTGACATCCTTTCCTTCATAATGTCAGGGTCTACCATATTTGTGAATGTTGCAATCCTCAAACTTGGCACAATGTACTCCATAGTTATAAGTGACTCTTGTCCATATACCAACCAAAAAGGTGTCTTCCCTGTCAATTTCTTGCAGGTTGTCCTGTATGTCCATGACACCACTGGAATCCTCAGATCCCAATCATCTATGTTCACATTGCATACCTTGGTCAATTCATTCTCCAGAATCTTATTCAAATCTTCCATTGTTCCATTTGCTTGAGGATGATAAGGAGTGCTCTTCTGCTGGTAAACCTGAAATTCCTCATTTAATGCTTTAATTGTCTTATTCAAGAAGTGTGTCCCTTGGTCACTCATCAGAATCCTTGGGCAGTGAAATCTGGACAATATATATTCAAAGATGAACTTTGCAACATATTTTGCGTTGCAATCCTTCAATGGCTTTACTTCAGCCCATCTTGTCAAATAATTAGTTATGGTGATTATATACCTCGCACCAGTCCTTTCCCTAGTGGACTGATAGGTTAAACAAATTCAATAGCGCATTTGTCAAAAGCCTACAAAATTACTTATGGTACTAGTGGCATCTCATCTCTCCTGGATGGATTCCCTGTTCTTTGACATACATCACATGTTTGGCAGAATTATTTTGCATCCTTGTGTACGCAATGGCCTTTCCTGCAGAATGTCCACCTGTGACTCCTCCATGAGCTTTTGTCAGAATACACTATCTTTCATGTTCATGGATGTATCTACGCAGTATTTTATCCGATGCCATTTTCTACAAGTGTCCAACACTCAATGAGAAATAAATTGCTTTGACTACCAACTCCTTTTGCTTCATAGTGTGCTTTGTGGGCGCCATTCCTGTAGCCACCAACTGAATAATATCTGTGAACTAATCATCTGCGACTCTAATTGTGAATAATTGTGCATTAGGTAGGTTATCTTCAATACTTGTGGGTTCTTCTCTTGTCTCTATCCTTGATAGATGATCGGGCCCGACATTCAATCTTCCTGGTTTCACTACAACCTCGAAGTCAAACTCCTGGAACAATAACAACCATCGACAAATTTTTCCTCCTAAAACAGGCTTATCCACCATAAATTTTAGCACAGAATGATCAGTGTACATCTTGAAATGTGCTCCCAAAAAATAGTGCCTAAACTTCTTCAATGCATATACCATAGTTCATCCCTCTCTTTCTGTCATGCTATAATTCTTCTCTACCTTGGACAATTTTCTGCTTGCAAATGTTATGGGGTGATTAATTTCTCCTGCTTTTGGCTACGCTAGTACTATACTCAATGCTATGCAAGATGCATCAACATGTACATTAAACTCCTTATTCCAGTCTAGCAAAACCAAAATAGGTGCAGTCACCATCTTTTCTTTCAGTACATCCAAAATTTTCTGGCACTCTTCGCTCCACTGAAAGGTCACGTCTTTCTGTAGCAATTTCTCCATTGGTGCAACTATCTCCACATACCCCTTTATAAACTTTCTTGTAATAGCTAGTGTGTCCCAGCATTGTGCATTGTTGTCTCACTGTTTTCGGTGCTTGCAAGTTCACAATAACTACAATCCTCGCAGGATCCACCATTAATACCTACTTATAAAATACATGTCCCAAAAATATATCAAATTGTGTACAAAAGATACACTTTTTCAAGTTTAATGATATCTAGTATTGTCTACATGTATCCAGCATCAACCTCAAGTCGGGACATGCTTCTTCAAAAACCCAAAGACTGTCCAATCGTCAAAGTAAAATTCCATTTTTTTTTTGTATATATTCTTTGAAGGCTACAACTTCAACTATGGAAAAGATGGCAGGAGCATTCTTCAAACCAAAAGGAATCGTTGTGTACTGGTAAGAGCTCCATTCTATAGTAAAGGTTGTCTTATGTCCATCTTCTACGCAATTCTTATATGATGGTAACTCGAAAAGACATCTGTGAAAGAATAGACCTTCTATCCTCCTACATTGTCCAATATGGCATCTGTAAATGGTGTAGGTAAGGGGTCATGTAGACATGCATCATTAAATTTCCTCAAGTCCTCACAAATTCTAATTTCCCCTTTTTCCTTCTTTTCCTAAACCACCATGGGACTCACCCATTCAGACTCTTCAATAGGCTCGATGATCCTAGCTGCTATCATCTTATCTAATTCTTCCTTCACCTTTTCGTTATATTTTTGATTCATTCTATAAGGTCTCTACTTGACAGGCTTCGTATCAGGATTTGGAGGAATATGCATAACTCCCAACTCTCCTACTATTGCCTTCATATCTGAGAACTTAGTGGGAAACAACTTCTAGTACTCATGCAAAAGATATGTTACCTTGTTGACTGTGTCTTCATCCCAGTAATATCCTATTGTTGCAAAATTCAACTCATGTTTTGACCCTATATTCACCTTCTTCATCTTTAATGGCTTCATTGTATCAAGCATCTCTATTTCAAGTCCATTCACTTCATGGTGACCCTCAGATTCTGCAATGTCAATATTACAAGGATCTTCCTCCTCTTTTGCAATGATATTGTAGCATTCCATTACATTATGTAACTACGCACCCCAATCAGATTGTCATGTACATGGAACTTCATTTTCAAAAATCTTCTTCCTAACTATCTGAAGGGTTGCATCTATATGTGGACAATCATCTTCAAAACTAAATGTCATTATAAATACATCAACCATCTCTGCCTAGTTTGCAATACCATGTCGCAGTTCTGTTTCAAAATACCAATTCTGAGGAATTGTCTCCAAGGTATGGATGAATCCATGCACCCATTCTTATCGCAAAATTTCTTCCCACGCTATCATATAGACCCATATGTGTTCTACAGGATCATTTTGACAATCATATTTATCTAACAGTTCCATTTCTACTTGACCAAACCTTACCCACATCAATCTTCAACATTGTTGTGAATCTCCTATATTCTTCTTATGTTTACCACACCATCTAGCAGGAATAGCTCTTAGGGCTAGATCTAGAGCTCACAACCTCTAACATTCTGGCGCTTGTTTTTCATAATCTCTAAAAAAAGTATCAACATTACCCAAGCCATCATAAAAAGTTAAATCACATACCTTTACTCTCATATAGTGTATTATTTTAGTGATCCTTGCACATTGTCTTGTAGATACTTCATGTAACCTATTTTGCCAGTTTTCTAATTCCTCTTTTGAATCTGAAGTGCAAGAACTGTCTTTCTCCCAACCCAATTTTCCATCTACAGTACAGTTGATCCATTCTTCTCCTTTTACTATTATTTGGTAAATGTTGTCTATGTTGTCTGTGATGTACTACTCTTTAATAGGTTTAGTATACCTTGCCCCTTCTAATGGATCTAATGGAAAAATGACTCTCACATTGTTCCTTTCAAATATCATTTGCCTTTTCTTCAAGTTAATTATAGCCATGTTAGCAAATTATCAATCGAATCCAAGTAACACAGGATAGGGATTACTACCATCCACAATTTCGATCACTTCAAAGTTAGTAGTAGTGTGCAGTCCTTCAATGTCTACCATGATACCTGACAACCTTCCTAGAGGAACAATATTTTTTTGGTTCGCCATCTTCAACTGGATTGGTGACCATTGCAACTTTGGCTTACCCATCAATTCCCAAGTTTTCTTTGACAAGACGTTGGCATCAAATCCTAGATCCAAGATAACCTGATCCATGCCATATTCTCCAATCTGTGCAATAAGCCTCATTTCTTTTCTAGTCCTCTCCTTGTGTCGATTTAGGTTTTTTACTACGCGCATCTCACTCTGTTGTACTTCCTTAGAAGCACAAGAGCCTATCAATTCATGTAATCCTTCTACAACTTTCTAGTTTCTTAACAATTTCATGCAAGTCTGCAGAAAAGACTTCAAAATATCTGGATCCACATCTTGTGTCACAGTTGGTATTATCTCATAGCTATTCTTCTGTGTTGGCTGCGAAATAGAGGTCAAAGCCCCATCATCCATAAAGCTTCACCTCGCCTCCACGAATACTTACGTTTCCTTCTGAATATCAAATGAAGGGGATTTTTCAATAGTTTTTCTTACCCATGTAACTTGAACTTCCTTTTTCCCATCGGCTTTATCATTTCTAGTCGTAGCTCTGCTTCTTGTTAAAATGTTGATGCGTGGTTCATCCTTCCTTGGCTCAACAGTCATTATTTGAAGATTTGATGTGGGTTGCTGGCTCCTTTTCTCCTGGATCTTCGCGATAAGGATGAGACATTCTTCTATCATGTGATCAAAAGATTTACAGTAGTTGCAGGTTGTCGTAGGGTTCTGATAATCTCTTGCAAAGTGTCCTGTCTATCCATAGATATAAAAGATAATTTGGCCATGTCCTCAACCAACTCCTCCTGCCCGTCCTCAACCAACTCCTCCTCCTCGTCCTCATCCTTGGAAACCTCCTTGACCAACATGTTGGCCTAGCTCCTCATGTGTATGTCCTTCATCTTGTAGTCTATAAGCATCGGCAGTGTGATCCATCATCAAGTCATAACTTTGACAATTTCTCTCATCATGGCCTAATAATTTATAAAAGTTGCAAAATAGTTGCTTTGGAGTCTGTATGTACTTCTGTAATAAATGGAAATCTTCAGAGTGATATTTTCGTCTCGTTCTACAAATCTCACTCCACAAACCTGATCCTAGGTTTACTCAATCAGGTGCTCCACTTTCCAAATAATCTCTGAACACCACACATTGATCCTTATAATGGTCCTCTACTTTTCATTTTGTACACCATACTTATGATCTGGATTCTTTACTTTTCTTGAGATCTTGCAATTTCAAGGTCAAATTTGCTAGCTGGCTCTGAATTTGATGTACTCCTACATGAGTATCTTCGATCGGAAAAGCTTCCAACTTCATCGCAATCTCCAATTCTTCAACTTGAGTTGTGATCTTCTGTTGCGTCAAGGGTAACATAATATGTGGTAGTAGTGCAGCTATAAACCAATATTTATGTTGTTATGGGGGTGTTTTAAAGCTTACATATCCCATTAACACCTTGAATCGTTGATCCAACTCCCACACGGACTTAGCAGCCAACTGTTTGATTTCCTTTAGCTCTGTGATGCACTGTGATTCTGACTTCAACTTCTTAAATTCTGATACCAGTTCTTTCTTAATATTATCCAATGAAGCATTTAGATCAACCACAAAGTACTTCATGTACCATGTCAGCGCTCTTTCTCATAGTGTCGTGATGAGTTGCACCTTCATTACATCTTCGTGAGTGATATATCTTACTTTCCATACTACATCAACTACAAAATAGAACTAGTCAGGATCCTTTGATCCAAGTCCTCTAAAGATAGGTAGCTTAATTTCATCAACCATTTTTATTCTCGAGGACCTAGGTGGAGGGGGAGGGGGTGATGGTGTAGCGGAATTATGGGGAGGGGAGGGGTGTAAGGGGAATATTTAGATGGGTAATCCCAAAGATGCCCTGATTTCTCTAAACTCCTAACTTTGACACACCTTCAAGATGGGAGGGGGGATACCCTGGGGTTATGGGGTTACTTCCTTCTTCTTCACTCTCAGATCCACCTAACAAGGGGCTATAGTGCTCAATAAAGTTCTTCGGTCCATGCTCTAATCTATATCGCTTCCCATTTCGCATAGATCCTTGTCCTATTTTAGACTTACTCCTTCTTTGTCCAAACATTAGTCTGATTGCATTTGTAGTACACCCTTTTCACATAAAAGAATTTTAATCCACAACTTCAAAGACTTCAGGTACTTACCTCACGAACCCTTGAAAAATATTCATTGTAAGATACAGTTGTGTCTATTTTGAATCCAGTAATAAATCCTCCTTGGATACTGTCAATCCAAAAATCAACCACCCTTGAGATCCTATTGTTAGTATTTATGAGTCGTTGTATCAACTTCAGGCTCCACGTGGTAAGCTCATTGTTTTTGAAGCGAGTCTTGCAAGGTCAAATTTTACACCCATTCATATAGTTCATTAGAAAATGATGCGAAGAAGATATCATGTTGTTCTATATAGAGATACTTCTACACCCAGGGTTCAATCGACAATAGTGAATTTCTACTTTCCTAAACTGCAAATTCTCTCTCTTTTTGTTCAACCCACTCCTCGATTTCCTACTTCAGCGAATGCCCAAACATATCCCTCAAACAGATTCTGGTCCCATCAACAGAACCATTTATTGGCTCAAGGGGCTAGGACCCAGGTTCAAAGTGTACTGCACACCAACAAAACCCTCAACCACTGGCCCTTTCGGCAATGACCTGCAAGTAGATCACAGTCTCACCCGAAGTGGTTATGGGAGGTTGCAGAACCAGGTTTCTATAGCCAGAGGGATATACACATTGTGGCATCTGTATATTTACTTATGTTTTATACCTCTACAACTTCGCATACATAAATAACTTCGATTCGATGATTTACTTAACATATTTTCCCTTATCACATAAACATATCAAAGAATAGTATAACATGTATTATTTCACATAATTCAGTAAAAAGCATGCATAACAATATGTATAAACATAGATAATCAACACAGATACACAAAATTTCACCGAAACTTCTTCTCCTTTATCAATATGGATCTTTCAATACATACACTTCTTCGACCTGCACACCCAGCTGCAAGTGGTCTTCACACTTAACTGTAGACTCTTGTTAGGCCTCTGCGCACTCATTTACGGAGCCTTTTCTTAAGGTCCAAAAATACAAACTAAAGACAGAAAGTATGATCAATTCATCTATGACTTCTACTATCCTTGACAATGTATTACATATCCTTATATATGTTTCATTACTAAAAGACCATGGTCCACATACCATGGATCAGACAAAAAAATAACATCCAATACCCATTACGAAATAAGGGGCTTTGAACCACCCCAAAGCCCTTAGAAACTGTGTGATAAATATAACTTCACAGGATCCATGCACCTGACTCCTCAAAATACAGAGCCTCTGAGAAAAATTAGACGAAATTGGGCTATGCCGAATATTTGGGGACATTGATCAGAGTGTTCCCTGTATCTATGCAGCATTAGATAACAAACGCGCAGACCATCAGACATTTATCATTGAGATGGATGGTAAGATTTGTGACCAAGTTATTTCTATTTTGATTGACCCTCGATCTAATTATAGCTATGTTAGTCCTGACTTAGTGGATAAGTTTGGTTTGAGTAAGGAATTTCATGCAAAATCTTAGTTAGTGCAGTTGGCTATAGGTACAAAGAAGTGAGTTCACCATTGGGTAAGATCTTGTGAATTTGATTTGAATTCTATGCCTACCGAAGCACATTTGAATGTATTACCGTTAGGATCATACAATATGTTGTTGGGAATGGATTGTTTGTACCTTCATAGAACCAAGGTGGATTGTTATGCCAAAGCTATTGAGTGCTTGGATGACAAGGGAGGACCAAGAGTCTTATAGTGAAGGAAGAAATCCACATCAGTTAGGATGGTGACAACTATGTAGGGAAAGCATAAGTGTTATTCGCAATGCATAGTTCTAGTGAAAAAGGTAAGGAGGTTGAGGATGCAGATGTTTTGAGTAGGTACCCAGTTCTACAACATTTTCTTGATGTATTTCCTAAGGAAATTTCAGAGTTGCCACCTCATAGGGAGATATACTTTTCTATTGAGTTAGTGCCAAGGGAAACTCAATCATCAAAAGTACCTTATAGGATGAGCACACCTGAGTTGGTAGAGTTGAATTTGCAGCTGAAGGAAATTTTGGATAAGGGATACATCAGGGCAAGTGTATCACCATGTGGCGCATCAGTTTTGTTTGTGAAGAAGAAACATAGTACTCTCAAATTATGCATTGAATATAGGAAATTGAACAAAGTGACCATCAAGCAAAGGTATATATTACCGAGGATTGATCACTTGTTTGATTAGTTGAAGGGAGAAAAAATGTTATCGAAGATTGATTTGAGATCTGTATATCACCAGGTACACATCAAAGAGGACATTTACAAGACAACTTTTCAGACCAAGTATGGGAATTAGGAGTTTGTTGTAGTTCCATTCAGTTTGATGAATTCTTTAGTTACTTTTATGTGCTTGATGAATAATGTCTTGCGTCCGTATTTGGATAATTTTGTTATTGTGTTCATTGATGACATATGTCTATATTCTAAAAATGAGGAAGAGCATGTTGAGCATTTAGCAGCATTGTTGAGATTGTTGAGAGAGCATCAGTTGCATGTTAAGATCAGCAAGTGTACTTTCTTTCAAACTTAGGTACATTACTTGGGACATGTTGTCTCCAAGAAGGGAATTGTAGTAGATCCAGAAAATATAAGGGCCATCATGGAGTGGGTAGCTCCTAGGAATGTAGACAAGGTGAGATCTTTCAAGGGATTGGCAAGCTATTACAACAAGTTCATCAGGAACTTCTCACAAATCGCTTATCCTATCACATCATTGTAGAGAAAAGGTAATAATTTTGAATGGACAGAGGAGTGTGAGGCTATTTTTGAGCAGCTTAAGCAGTCATTGACACATGCAATAGTGTTAAAGATTGTAGATCTAGAAAAAGAGTTTGTAGTATGAACAAATGCTTGCAAGAAGGGACTTGGTGGAGTCCTTATGTAGGATGGATAGGTGGCATGCTATGAGTCATGAAAACTGAATGAGCATGAGTAGAACTAGCCCACACATGACCTTGAGTTGGTAGAAATCATACATGCATTGAAAATGTGGATGCTCTATATTCTGGGTAGGAGGTTTACATTAATGAATGATCATAGGGTATCTATTTTACCAATGGAATCTGAATGGAAGACATGCTCGGTGGTTAGCTACAATCAATGAGTTCGATTTTTAGATCAAATAAATCAAAGGTAAATAGAATAGGGTGGCGGATGCCCTTAGTAGGCGAATACAGGTAAATCACTTACCAGCTATGAGCTCCTATGGGACAAACTTATAGGTATAATCTTATAGGTAGATTAGCATGATATAAAGTATATGAAGATTGTGCACAGGTTTCAGCAAAGTACATATGGTAGTATAGGTATAGGTCATGGTACAGGTATAGGTACAAGTACAGGTGTAGGTGCACAGGATGTGGACTATTTCCTTATAGTAGATGGATTGGTTAGATTCAGAGACAAGATATATGTGCCAGATAGCATTGATCTCAAGAAGATGATCTTCAGAGTTTCATGTGAAACCATATTCAGGCTACCCAAGGTATCAGAAGACACTGACTGCAATAAAGAAGTTTTATTATTGGAAGAATCTGAAGAAGGATGTAGTAGGGCTTGTGGCTAGGTGTTTCGATTGTCAGCGTGTGAAGGAAGAGTATAAGCATACAGGTGGACTACTACAGTCGATTGTAATTCCAGAATGGAAATTGGAGGTCATTTCCATGGAATTCATCACAAATTTTCCGAGGAAAGTGAGACAACATGATTCCATCATGGTTGTTGTGGACATGTTGACAAAGGTTGCAAACTTCATTCCATTGAACTCTACATTCTCATCTAGTGATGTAGCACATGTATTCATTAGAGGTGTGGTTAGATTGCATGATGTTCCAAAGAATATCGTGTCAGACAGGGATGCAAAGTTCACTTCCAAGTTTTGGAAAATGTTGTTTGTAGGTTTGGGCACAGAGTTCGCCTTGAGTACATCTTATCATTCGCAGACAGATGGACATACAAAAAGGGTAAATAGGATATTGGATTACATGTTGAGGATGCATCAATAGCGAAAGTGGCAAGGTATTTTCCACTCGTAAAGTTCGCTTACAAAAATGGGTATCAGGAATATTTGAGGATGAGTTCATTTAAAGCATTGTATGGGCAGAGTTGTAATACTCCTATCAGTTGAAGTGATCAAGTTAACAGGGTGTTGATTGGACTAGACATGTTGGCATACATGGAATAGGAAATGCAGGTAATCAAGAATAATCTAAAGGCAGTACAAGATAGGCAGAAGAGCTATGCATATTGCAACAGATTCTTCATAGATTTTTAGGTTGGAGAACAGGTGTACTTGCGCATCAAACTGAAGAAGAGCCCTGTACGGATTAGATCATGTACCAAGTTGGCACCATGGTTTTGTGTGCCCTTCAGTATTGTTGAGAGGATTGGGCTAGTAGCCTTTCGATTTGCACTGCCTCCGACAATGAAATTCCATGATGTTTTCCATGTGTCATTATTTAAGAAGTATGTTAAATATGATCATGTGATTGACTGGTCTATATTATAGATGGAACCAGATAGAGAATTCCAATCGGAGCCTCAATATATATTGTAGAAAAAGGTGCTTATGCTCCAGAACCAAGAAATCAAGTAGGTTAAGGTACAATGGAAGAACTTTGGGCCCAATGAAGCTACATTAGAGATGGTGGATCAGATGCAGGCTATGTATCCTTCTTTGTTTGCCAGTTGAGGCAAAGAAGTTTAGGTATGGTGTTTTGGTATATGTCTTAGTATATGTTTTGAGTACATTTTTTGGTGATGCTTGGTATATGTACATATGTATATGGATGTAAATATTGCCATGAGCTATGTTATAAAGATCTAATAAGCGGTATGGGCGTCATGTCATTATGATGTTATGTTTTCATGTTGGTTTGCTTCTCAGCATGTTTATCATTGTAAATACTGCAACGAGAAAAGTTATAAAGCTCCATCGATAACATATTTTTCTTACAACAGTCTTGTGTTTATATGTGTTTTTGACACAGAGGATGGTGTTCCACTAAGTGGGAGGGTTTTATAACATCCCTGGTGAAAATTCCATGTAATAAAAGTTAATAAAGACAAAATGGTTGATGGGACACTTACTCCAAGTTGGATGTTAGGCAAGAAATCCTAGTTTGGGTGTTCATTTGGTTATTAATGGCTAAGGAAATTGGAAAAGGCAATGGCTAAGGATTTAGAAAGGAAACAATACATTTTTGGCACATTGATTTATGAAAATAATGGAAATTAGCAAAAAATGGAGGTGAAAGGTCACAAGTTTCTTGTGAGGAGGAAAATGAAGGAAAATAATGGAAAATGAAGAAAATAGAGGCCTCATTCATAAAAAGGCTTTTGAGGGTAAGTACAAAAAATTTTGCCAATTCGGTTTTGGAGCTCTCTCTCTATTCTCTCTCTCATACTCTTGGACACTTAGAGTTTTCTTGGAGCACTATTAGAGAGTGTGGCGTTCTTGAAGTTTTGGAGCATGAAGGCAAAAGAATACCAAGAAAGCACAAGAGGACATCAAGATCATCATCTACAACGGATTTCGATTACAAGTACCTAGTTTCATGTATGTTTTACTCACTATTTTTGGCATGCATGGCATATGCATGTGGATTATTGGTCATGATATGTCACTGACATGGAGGATTGCCTAGATTGGTAGTGGATTGCCTAGCCTTGCCATTTCCTTGATAGTCATGGAGATTGTGGGTTTATTTCACTGGTTTGTTTTGGTTGGTTCTCATGTTTCCTTTAGCTTGGGTTGAGTTATTAGTTTTTGGAAGCCCTAATTGGACAAATGCTCTGAAATCCCTGTAACAACTTATGTTTAGTTACTAGTCCTGGAAGCCTTAGTTGGAAAAACGCTATGGAAGCCCTTGTGGGTTGAGTTACTAGTCCTGGAAGCCTTAGTTGGAAAAACGCTCTAGAATCCCTTGGTGGGTTGAGTTACTAGTCCTGGATGCCCTCGTTCGACAAATGCTTGGGAAGCCCAATGACAGCTATGGGTTGAGTTACTAGTCTTGGAAGCCTTGGTTGGAAAAAATGCTCTAGAGCCCTAGAAGGCTTGGGTAGAGACCAAACTGATGATGGTTTGTGATGTTCGACCATGAGGTGGAATCACTGTTTGATGGGTTGAGGTGGATGGCCTCTGGAAGCCTTGGGTGGTTTTGGATTGATGTGTTCTACATTCGGGTGGAACATGGAAGTCCCATCCCAGGTTTGGATTTTTCATCATAAATATGAGGTTATTTCTCCTTGTATTTATATGAGTATTATATTGGTTATATGTGGATCATATGGTTGTGATTTCCTTGATATTTTTGTTGGTATTATGTTGGTTATATATATGTTTTATGACAGTAACTATGTATGGCACTCATCACGTTTTTACTTTTAAATGAATGAACAATGTATCTATGACCTAATGGATGAAATGGCAGCCAATATGTTGAGGTATCAATGCTTCTTAGTGATTCTTAGCTAAGTATGATGCCCTTATGCTTAGATTTGTTATTTGCACTCATGGATTACATATTCATGATATGTTTGACGAAATGTCTGTGATGGCTAGTAGGGGTACAGTCAAGGTATTATTAAATTAATTATATTTGTATTGACATTTTCTTATTATCATGTTGTTCTGAGAGTTTCATTTAATTATGGGCACTGACCTGGACTCTGGGCCTAAAAGAGTGGCTCAAATCCTGGGGACGTTAGCACATCACTGAGAAAAATAGTCACTAGACACTAGCATGCCTTGCCATGAGAGCTTCTAGAGCCTCTTCAACGCTCATAGGCCTATAGCATGGGAGCATCCGGGGGTCAAGTGGTCCAAAATCTCAGTGGCATCCAAAGGTTGGTTGGCAGAAATGTTGGGATGGTTCCTAAGAGTATTGATGTTGATGTTAAAGATTTGTATGGTGTGTTTCCATTGGTTCCACTTCCTTAATGTGACTTAGGAGGTCAAATCATATCATAGTGGCCTCCCGTCAAATGTTTACCCTATTTGGTTGGTTACATGGGTAGATGTGGGAGGGTGTTACAAAATCATTGAAGCACCAATCTTAAGAGGATCTAATTTTTCTATCGCTTTTCATATTTCAACCAATGCTTCAAATACAACTTTAGGAGTTGTGTTGGGACAAAAATATCTAACTCCTTACATTATTTATTACACAAGTAAAAATTTGACTCCTGCAGAGTTAAATTACGTTATAACAGAAAAGGACTTTTTAGATGTTTTGCATCTCATTAATAAGTTTTGACATTACATCATTGGTAATGAAACTTTCATTCATACAAATTATTCTGTTATTATATATTTAATGAATAAACCAATTACTAATGGCATAATTACTAGATGGTTGTTGTTGTTACATGAATTCAATATTACTATTCTGGATAGGCCGGGAAAAGAAAACATAGTTGATGATTTCTTTTCCAGAATATAGAATGATAATAATGATACTCCTATAAAAGATAATATTCCTAACAAATATCTCTTTGTACTGCCAACTAAAAATCCTTGGTTTGTAGATATTGCTAACTATTTTACAACAGGAATGTTGCCCCCACAATTATCAACTCAAGAGAAGTAGAAAGTTATCAAATCCACCACACCTTACTCTTGTATCGAGGGAGAATTGCATTGATTTGGACTTGACTTAATCATTCCAAGATGTGTTCTAGAAGACAAAGTAATAGAGATATTGAAAGCTTTCCATGATGAACCATGTGGAGGGCACTATGTCGATAAAAGTGCTACTTATAAAGTCCTTCTTTTGGGATAATATTGGCCTTCTCTTTTTAAATATGTCAAGAGATGTGATAGCTACCAAAGAATGGGAAAAACCATTCCATTAGACGAGATGCCTCTACAACCTCAGGTACTTGTAGAGCCTTTTGAAAAATGGGCTCTAGATTTCATTAGTCTAATCAATCCTCCATCTAAGAAGAAAAGGTATATAATTGTTTGTACAGATTATTTTAAAAATGGGTAGAAGAAAAATCAATTTATTTTATTTCTGAAAATGTTGTAGTTACATTTCTTTTTTAGGATATTTTTACCTGTTTTGGTGTCCCAATAGAAATTGTGACAGAACAAGGTACTAAATTCACAGCCAAGTTGGTGCAAAAAATAATGGAGCAATATAAAGTCAAACATCGAAAGTATTCTACATATCATCCACAAGCCAATGCGAAAGTGGAATCTACCAATAAATTACTTGAAGCAATTCTAACCAAGATTGTACACTTGCATAGAAGGGATTGTGCAAAAAGGCTTCCGAAGGCACTTTGGAAAAAATTTACCACGTGGATAAATACTATTGGACATACTCCTTATGAGCTTGTCTATGGGAATCAAGCCTTGCTTCGAATTGAACTCCAAGTGGAAACTTTCAGAATAGTAGAAAAAATGGGCCTTGATCTATCTGAAGCTCGAAAACAAAGATTAGCACAATCGAATGAGTTAGATGAAATCCGACAAGATGCTATCTAAAGAACCAACATAGTCTAGCAAGAAAGATCAATATGGCATGATAAATTCATCATAGCTAATAAATTCAATCCAAGTGATTGGGCTCTTGTTTTTTACTCTAACTTCAAATATTTTAACTAAAAACCAAGAATTCATGGTAGTTTATATTTTCACATTCCTTGTCTTTTTCCCACTTCCTTGTTATTCCCTTTTTCTTCTAATAAATTTTAAGGTCTAAAGAAACATTTTTTAGGCTTGGTTTTCTTCAAGCATCATAAAAAACATTAATAAAATTCCATTCAATCAACAACAATAAAATTTTAAAGGAAACAACTTCTAAATCAGTGACGTTTTGTAGCCAATTTCAAATTCTACAACAAAAGAAAAATATATCAGATTCCAAAGAGGTATGTGCCAAGGTATGAAAATAGGATGTGAGATTATCTTTCATTTACAAATATTATATTTATGAACTCATCGAATGATTATGATACATATATTATAAAAATTGAGCAAACTTTAGACCTTATAAGACTCCCTATAATCATAATATTATGTTGTCGTCATATCTCTATCTGTCACATCAAAATATCTCCATTGTATACAAAATCGCCTAAATTCTAAAAATCCTATAAAAATGGATCTAAGGAACTTGATAGTTATTTATACAAGAGGAGAAATTTTATTATGAATTAAACACCACCATAAGTGATCTATTTCACTTTCACCTAACCTTAACCACCATCAACCCATTTAGCCTTATCGGCCTCCCCTCCATCACCCTTGTCAACAGAAGCAATTCAGGATCACAACTCCTTCTTCACCATGGGTGTCATCATCATATCAAATCTCAATGGAGTTAAAATTCTACAAGCATATCCATAGGTCAAATATCAGTTGCAAAAAGTGGCTTGGCTTGCTTTCTTTGAGAAATTTGATAAGAATAAGAGAGAGGTTACAAAGGTGTTTGCATGGGTGTTTGATGGAGTAGAGGTGGAGATTGGAAACATTAAGCTCATAATTACATAATCCATAATGGTAGAAGCAACAAGTTACCCATAAACGAAGAAAGTTGGTTCAAAAACAAGAAAATCAAAGAAAAATAATGGACAATATTCCTCTGAAACCCAGGTATGGATATTTCTATCTTCAAGAAAGAGATACAAATAACTACATTAAAAACCATGTGGAGAAATCTATTATTAGTCATTCCAAAAATTTTAACATGTGAGGGATGATATAGCACAATGTTTTTCTACCATCCTTGGCTCTTAATGCACTTCATTGATGGAAATGAGTTAAATTTACCAGACTTTCTGCTTTGTAGTCTCAAGAAAATGGCTTCTAGTGTACAACAAGATTCTAAAACCCTTGACAACTCCCCGTATCACAATGCATTAATTAAAATTGTTATTGAAGCACATTTTACGATTAAGCGAGACAATTGGAAAAGATTTTAGTCTAAAACCATTTTGTAGAAGATCCAAAAGAAAAAGTAATAACAAAAAATAAAAGAATCTAGTGCAAAATAGTTTCAAACCTTAACCTTGAGGTCATCAACGAAGAGGAGGGTTTGATAATCAATGAAGAAGAATAGGTGGAAGCTTCACCAAAGGAATCAGAGGACAACACCCCCCTTTGGCATTTTCTAGAGAAAATTAATAAAAAAAATGAAAAATAAAGTGTTAGAAGAAGAAATCCAACTCAAGCATTAAGCAATCGTAAGAAATAAAAGAAGCAAAGGTAGTAGATAAAGAATAGGGAAAAAGGAGCAAGTTAGGTAATAAGAGAAAGAATATCAAAAAGACAAAGGAAACAAATTGAAGATGAGAAGGAGTAAACACATTTCTAACCATTTAAACATATAACCACCTAAAGTAGTTGACCTCGAGGAGGAATATCATAGCAAGAATGAATAGGAAAGAGAATCGCCATTTTATCAAACCACAATTCCAACCAGGAAGACACCTGAAATCAATCCCGTCCAACAACAGATCTATGACTATGTGGAAACACAGGAGAAAAGAGCACAAGAAAAGGTAAATTCTCCTCCACGAAGTGAATATGAAGAAACTTTTAATGAAAAGGTTCCCTTCACTAATGACAGTCTTAAAAAAGGACACAATATTGAAGATTCTTTGAATCAAGATGTATGTTGAGTTGGAAATATTAAACTAGCTTCTTTAAGAAGAAAATGAGGCAATAAAAATACAAAATGAAATTCTAAGGACTCAAGATGATAGAATACTGTTGAATTTGTTCCATTGGTAAAATAAAAACAAGAAATTCAAGACCAACAATAGGATTCTAAGAAAAAAATTTAGAGGATTGAAGAGCAAGACCAGAATGAGGAAACCAAGAATAGAACTTAATGTTAAGAGATGAAAAGGAGGGACTAGTTTGGATGTTCTAACCCAAGCTTCAAAAATAATGTAGTGAACATAAAACTTTAAAAATTTTGAAGTTTTGATGCATGAGTGCATGGAAAATCCTCAGTGTGGGGGAACGTTGAAGTCCTGAATTGTCTTATTTTTTATATCCTCTTACTTTCATTTCCAACCTTTTCGGGGCAATTTTGCTACATTTTCAAGTTGAAAGGTCACTTCAAATATGCTTAGCCATAATGAAAGGTATCATTCATTCATGGCTTATATTCTATTTTATCTTTATGAAATTTAATCAAAACATTTCTATAGCTACCAAATGCACTCATTTTGCCTTTAACCAAACATTTCGAAGCTATATCCATGGTTAGACAGTTTCTACCACATTTGAGGAAGAATAAAGGATATAAGTAGATGAAAAATGGTTAACATATGGACATCCACCTATTACATTGATATAGAAACTCACAGGGTTTGATAAATTTGATGGTCAAACCATAAGTCAAATTTGGTTATAATACTTCAACCTTGCATAGAATTTGAAGTAAGATCGTGGCATCATCAAGCGAGTGTGGGATTGAACGAGAAAAGTTTAGAGTCAAAGACTATGATATGTCAAATCAAAATATTCTCATGATTTTCTCTTCTCGTAGCAAATCACGAGAAGAATGATTCCTATTTTGATTTAATTACTTAGTTGTTAAGTATAAACTAGTTTCTCGGCTTATAACTCTTGAAACTGTTATTCAAAAGAGGATTATAAATAGCCTTGGAACCAGGAAATGGACATATTTAAGTTTTGCAACCATTTTATATCGAATACTTCAGCTTTTAATACAATTACTCAGTTCCTTTGGTGATTAAATGCATGGGTGAATACTTGTTAATTGAAGTCCTTTCATGCTTGTGCTCAAGAGGAGGCCTCCCTAGAGAATTGTAAGTTAGTTAAGTTGTTGATTAATTTAGTCACTTTTCCATTACAAATAGGTAGATTCTCTCTACTAATACTTTGTTTTTCATGATTTGACATTGATTGGTTTTCACAAGTCGAGGAGTCACATATGCTAAAAAGATAAAAAATATTTCCTTTCTTAATTTGCTTACCTCAATGGTTTTGTTTTAGATTTATGAGTTAATGACCAGATCGATTCTAGCCACAATTGCACACACTAATAGTTCCTCAGAATTTTATTTTGGATCATCACTTTCAAGTTCTATTTCTTGATGTAATTTTGAAGCACTTAGATTAAATCTTTTCTTTCTCTTGAATAAATTAGCGACTTTAATTTTCAGCAGTTAGAATATCATTTCAATTCACTGCAAGTATAATAAGATTTCAACTCTATTCATTAGAATAATATTTTCAATTCAGTTCAATAGAGTAAATTTTAGTTCTTGTCAACTAGAATGAGTTTCAATTCAGCTCAATAGTATAGAACTTTAAATTGATTTTTCCTTTAAGACTAGTTTTCTTTCAAAAGAACAATTTTGATGGAAAGAACATGTGCGTAGTAAACGATTTGAGTTAATCTAGTTACACTTTGCTTCAATATAAATTACATTTTAGTTTAAACTTTCAATCAAAAATAGAAATCCTAGCATATATTGTGCACATGCACTTCACAATTACATGAACCTTTGTTGACAATTAATGATGAAATTTAACCACCAATTAAATTAGCAAATGATTTTTTTCATATATATATGCTCTTATGTTTTAAAAAACGCCTCTATAAAGCTCATAACAAACATTTTTCTAAGCCCAATTTTATAGTTTTACTCTCCTTTTTCTTTCCATAATAAACATAGGATTTTAACCATTCTTTTCAATTATGACAATATTGCTTATAGTTTATGCATAAGTATGAATCCATCATGATGCAGTGGGACAACAACAAAACCCTCATGCAAATATTAAGGCACATATATGGACTTCATGCAAATGTTAAAATACAATTTGGACTTGCATAAGACCATGGGAAGAAAAAATATATTTTCTACAACTGAAAGCAGTTAAAAACACCCAAGGATAGAACTTAGGCTTGCATGCTGGTCAACTAATCAGGTATTTCACATTTATAAGGTAACCTTCTAGTGTATTTACATAGTAGGATTTTTTTAATCCAAAATTAGAAAAAAAAAAAAAAGTAAATGAATGTGTCAAATTAAAAGAAAAATAATTTCCTATCGAAATCAATAGAAAATACTCAAGAATGAGGGTTGGGCATGTATTTTACTGAACTAGTCAAATTCAGTTAAAAATGCGAAACACTAGTTTTGGGAATATTGCTATAGACAACTTAGAATGAGTTTCAAAATTCAGAAGGATGTTTTGGTCATATATATATATATATATATATTATATATATATATATATAATATATATATATATAATATAAAGGGCTTATAAAAATGTCTTCGTGATATTTATAAAAGCATTTTTTAAATATAATATCATATACTTGGAGGTGTGTATATATATGTATATGTATACGTATATATGTATAGATATATACATATACATATACATATAGATACACACCTCCAAGTCTATGATATTATATTTTAAAAAATGCTTTTATAAATATCATGAAGGACATTTTTATAAGCCCTTTTTTATAATTTTAAGACAAATCGATAAGGTTATGGACTTCATGTAAATGTTATAAGACAAATTTGGAATTGATCAAGACCATGGAGGAAGAAACAAATTCTCTACAATTGAAAGCACTTAAAAACACCCAAGGATAGAACTCAAGCTTGCATTTTGGTCAACTAAGCGGGTATTTTACATTTAGAAGGTAACCTTGTAATGTATTTACACAACAAGGTTTTTTAAATCCAGAATTAGGAAACTGTAAGTAAACAAATGTGTCAAATTAAAAGAAACGCATTTCCCACTCAGATCATTAAAAACACCCAAGAATGAGGGTTGGGTGTGCATTTTAATGAACAACTCAAATTCAATTCAAAACTAAGGAATACCAATTTAGAGAACACTCATGCAAAGAACTTAGAATGATTTTGAAAAAAATAAAGGATGTTTTTTTCAATATATATATATTATAATATATATAATTATATATGCCCTGATTTTAAAAATGTTTTAAAGCTCTTGGAGTACACTTTTTAAGCCATTTTTATAGTTACTTTGTTTTTTCAATCAATGATACTATTTGCCATTCTTTCATTATGCTAATGTGCTTATAGTTTATTATAAGTATGAATCATTTGTAATGTTCCTTAATATAAATAATAAATAATAATAAATAATACATAACAATATAATATTAATAATAATAATAATAAATAATAAATAATATAATATAATATATATTAATAAAAATAAAATAACAAAAAAATTCGTAAAATCAGTAAAGCTATCAAAAAGTTAAAACAAAAGAAATAAAACAAGAAAGCAGTAAAGTTGCATGTTGACACATGGAGTGTGTACATGTGGTTCCCCTTCCAATGTTTGCTCTATTTAATAGATGGTGAAGAGGATGAGAGGCATTCCATCATTCTATGATCCCATCATCCATTCTCTTGGGAGAATAGTGTTGTGAGACAAGGATTCCCTAGCAGTAGTATGTTGATTGAGGGCTTGGGGTGGCCAGTTGTAGCAAGATTTTGTGCAATTGAGCCTACGGTTGGGTGGAGAGTCATCCCTAAGACTTTGTTGCAGTTAGCAAAATTCAACTAGCGTTCAACCCTGAAATTACAAGTGAGAAACATCATTGCCACAGGTAAGTTGTCTCTACTCATATTTCTGAAATTTGATGTTAATTAGTTGATAAATTGCGTGTTGATTATAAATGACATGATTAATCTAATTAATTACATGTTTTTATTTCAGGGTTGTTACATATGGTATCAGAGCCCATGTTCAACTCTTAGAGCCTATAGACATTTTAATATAGAAAAATTCGATCTAAATGATTTAACGAAAAAAATAAAAATAAATTACAGTCACATCCTAATGATTCTATCCACTTAAAAGGGAATATTATAGTCACATCCTTCCTTCCATCCTTCCATCTCTTATAACGGCCAATTGGGGATTGAATGATATGTTTTTAAATAGAGGCAATATGGGTTAAGTTTGTTGTTTTGTAAGCTTTGGTCATATGTTTAACCCCCTGGAGTTATCACTTAAACGCATGATATTTCTTTTCATGTGATCACGATTCGAAACCCTTGATTGAACGCACAATTTTGATCATGATCGTATTCAGGTATTTTATGGGGCAATTTGGCCTCATGCCTTTTAACACAGTGTGTCCCACATTCAGATTGATGATTTCTAAATTAATATTTATTTATTGCTCGTATTTGCTTCAGAGTATGGCGGGCAAGATTTCCAAAGGATTTGAACCTCAGCCTTCACACAACCATAGGCCAATGGAAAGCCACTTATGTTTTCATTCTCAATTTTTTGGAAAACTATCAAGTCATCAATCTAATCTATTTGGCCCTAGTCCGTTTTTACGTCTACGGATAACTTGTTGTGGATGTGGCCTAAGTCTATGTTGCTACCGTCAGTTGGCTTTGATTTGGGATTCCCATCGCAGACATTAACTTTTCATCTGGTATCGACGGAAGGGATAATGCAAACCCTTGTAATCCTTCTGCCCAGCCCATGAGCTTGTAGCATGTTTGCACTTCGATTTTCTCTAGTTTTTGTCCTGAATCTATCAAGATGCAATCTGAATTAGAATATATAAAAAATAAAATATTTAAGACCTTATTGGGCTGCCACATAACTTCATCAAGATGATAGGGCTTCAGATGGCTGAACAAATGAGCCTGCCAATGTGCTCCCGCGAGTCTATAGACAATTGTATTGACCGCTGCATCAAGTGGTGACACCACTACAATTGACCTGCCAAAAGGGCATTCTCTTATATGATTCTATAATGTTATTTAGGTAACTCTTTGTAATGAACACTAGTTGAGCAACAGTTAAAAATGTACAAGTATAGTTCAGTAGAGGAGTTAATGCAGCATATTTCTAAGTTTTACACTCTGCCATTCATCTCTATATTTTCTGTAATTACTCTTCACCGGTTAGTTTTCTAACATTGGTATCTGACCCAAGCATATAATTGGAATTTGTAAATTGTGTTGAGGTTTTTGAGAACATGACAAAAATGTGAGAGAAAATTTCAGTATTCGAAACTTGAGATGAAAATGATTAACTAGAGAAAAATCAGGGAAATCTTTAAATTGTTACTCTATACCATCGAACTGAAGTAAGGTTCACCGGAACATAGAGATTACAAGAGACAAGAGGTTGTTATAATGTTTATAGAATCATGATGACTCATGGTTATTCCATACAAGTGATGAAGAATCTGCCAAAGATGGATGGGACATGCTGAGCACACATGTTTGAGATAAATAATGGAGCAAAGAAGTCTCTATTTTGAAAATTTTTCCACCTAAGGATGGTAGGAGATAGTTACCCATATAAGTGATGTCAAGTCAATCTGTAGACTTAATATTTTGATGGTCCATCAAATTTATATGTGAATGGTGTGACATATAATTTCAAAAGTCAGTTGGTGAATAAATTTGTTTTCAGGATTCAAGTACCCTATTGAAACAATCATCATACCTATTAAAAAAAAATCTTCGTTCCTATAATGCCACCAATATTCTAAAGATTTATTTTCACAATCATTCGAATTTTGATTTTATGTTGAGACAATTTTCTAAGTTTTATTCGGACGTCATTATTACCTTCCAACTCATGTTTTCCATGGTATAAATAATATAATATTTTGTTTTGGTAGGTAAGCACCTATGGGAGATTTGAACCAATGACTTATCGTAAGGAGTGCCTTAACAGTGCACCCATTCACTGTCAAACTAAAGTCTCATGGGCTTGATGCCTTGTTTTGATTAAATTTTATAAATTTGGTTATGAAGATTCTCTAGAGTTTGATTCCCCAAATTTGTGCAATGTCCACATATAATTTTATTTTTATAATGAAATGATTATTGAAAAGTAATTAGTACCTTGATGAAAACATGACAATAATCATATATTAAACATATTAACAAAATTATTAATAATAAAAATTATTAAAAAATAAATTATAATATTAAATAATAATTAATATGCTGGATAATATATATATATATATATATAATATATAGATATATATTATATATATATATATAATATATATATATATAGATAATATATATATATATATATAATAATATATTATATATATATATTATTTTTTTAATATTATTATATATAATATATTGTATAATCCTATGTTAACATATTATTATTATTTTTCTTTGTTATATAAGTTGTTTCTACTCATAATTTATTTCTTTTGTTTTTACTTTTGATAGCTTTACGTGCTTTTACTATTTTCTCTGTTATTTTTATTTATATTAATATTATATTATATTTATATTATTATTTTATTATATATTTATTATTAAGGGACATTACATACTTCCCCACTTTAAGGAACTTCGTCCCAAATTTAAATTGAATTATTTAACATTTTATTTTGTCATTTATTACTTCATGTTCACCAACACCCTCTGCTAAACTAGTATAACCAGTAGGCATCGAAAGTTTCACAACATCCAGGAAATCCCAAGGAATCTCTATCCTTTTTCTAACTTTCAAAACCAGGCATAAGTCTCCTCGGTCTGTATCCTATCCCAAGGCTCGCGCTTGACTCAAACCTCATCTGCCCCAAGGCAGGCATCCAATACAATGCTCAATGTCTCCGGGCATCTCGCAAGGTTGGCCCACTCCCTCCACAACTCACTAAGGTGCACAACCCCATGCATTGAAGTCCTTACACCCCTACAAGACTTCGGCATCCCAATACAATAATAGGCACCTACCCTTCAATATCAGGCACTTGGCCTCCTCAAGATGGTCCTATAGCCCTCAAGAGCTATCCATCAAGAGCTATACAAGACAAATGAACCACTGGCATATGTAGTGTTTATTGATTTTGTCACCAACCCATATGTTGTTACTTATTCTCCCTCATGTGTATGGGCTCGCATGAGATCATCAAATAAACTAACCCTCTCGGCCCATTTCTGGAGTCCTGTCAATCATCACACCTCAACATGCAACCAATGCATTAGCTATACCATCATAGTATCATAGAAAATAATCCACATGCCAAGTCTTGCATGTCATCATGAGAACATTCATCATTGTATATGCATAATAACAAACTGCATGCTCATGCATGTCATAAATTTGTATGCAACTATCGCATGCTTCACCTCATGAAATACCATCATAAGTTATAACATCAACATATTTGTATCAAAGACATATCATGACTTCACATAATAAATGAACCACATGTCAATAAACCTCATATTATAGCATCATAATTCCTATGCCACGTTATGCATATCATATCCATCATGAATATTCAACATTAAATGCCTATCATCACGTAGTAAATGAATAAGTCAATATACCTCAACATAACATCATAATGCCTATGCATATCATCATCATCATAAGGATACATCATCACTATAAGAACTACATGGGCATCTTTAACCTCCTACCATTATATCACGAAACCTCATGTAACATTATACCCAACATCATAACAGTTAATTAAACTAAACTAAAATCTTTGTGTATGATTTAGACGTATCATAAAGTTTAAACAATAAAACATGATTTAGATGCTCCATAAAAGTATCTGTATTAGCTAAGTAAGTACTCCTATTTAGTTCACTACACATTTTAATCAAGTTGAATTTTACATCACTTCTAAGGTTATACTTACTCATATGCCAAAAGCTAAAATAAATCTAGAATATACCCTGATTTTAGACTATGCAATTAGTTACATCAACATATTCAACACACAATTTATTTTCCATTCATCCAAATTTATTTATTACAATACTTAAACTATAAATTATCAATAACCACTAATTTTATAGTATTATATTATATTGTTTATTATTATTATTTTATTATTATTATTATTATTATTTATTTATTAAGGGACATTACATCATCACACTGCAGTGGGACTGTTACAAAATCCACATGCAACTGTTAAAACACATATATGGACTGTTGGATAGGTAAATCCCCTCTACGGATAGAGGCGATCCCTACTAGCCCAACAGGGGTCTAGCAACAATCGAACAATGCTACACTGCAAGTTCCTAGTTGTAATTAACAAGTGGGTGAGAATAACCTACTTGGATTCCAACGCTTGTTTGTCGAAGAGATACTCCTCTCGCTCCTTCGCTGTAGCCGATCACAATTCTCCGCTATCCTCGCGGACGAACACCTGCACAAACAAAAGAGAGCAAACAAGAGCGTAAAATCTACTAACAACAACTATGTATCGGTCAGGAAAGATACAATTTACATCAATCATTCATTGGACAAATGGAAATGGAACCATAAGAGTAGTCATCTATCTTTATTAACAGAAAATAGAGTAAGGTACAACCGAAGTCCAGACGCTGAGTCCTTCTCTAGAGGGTCTAGCCAGCATATCTTCCAAGCATTCACCTTTGGAGCAAATCTCCCAAGTCAAAAGGTCTCTCTCTCACATACAAGGCAACAAGCTCATGACCTTCCTCAAGCTCAAAGCAATCCTCACACAACACCCCAAATGCCTACAAAGAGCAGCACCAAAATGCACAAAGAATTCCTCAATCAAAGTCTATATGTTCCAAACTAAAAAACTAGCTGCTCATGGCAATGGTGGAGGTTTATAAAGGAGAAGGAGTCTCCATGAATAGGTAAAGGATGAGCTTTCCCCCAAGATAAGTGGATGGTCAGTCGAACAGACATACCAAAGAAAGGATGGCGACCTCAACAATGCTAACAACCAAGTCTGGAGGGATCTGGAAGGCTGGTTGTTAGAACAACTTCGCCCAAACAGGATCAGCGCGGCTGAGACACTGGGCTGCCGCGCTGACATCGCAGATCAACCATAGAAGAGGCCTGGTCAGCGCGAAAAGGAAAAACGGAGGGTGCGCTGTTCATAAAAATGGGACCAGCGCGGAAAAGACGTGTGCTTCCGCGCTGGCAGCGCATCAGATACATTGGCCTCCGCCTGTCAGTGCGGTTATTTTATTAACAGACACGATGATCCATTTAACTTAGGCAAAGAGGGTTTTTTAGCCATTTTGAGGAGCATGAGTATAGGTGAATGTGGTTTATAGCACAGTAGGGAGACTGACATGATGGCAGTGACATTTTACTGTGTAACAGATGCCCCCTAAAGCATGAAGCCCGAGAGAGTGGGAGGGGTGAAATGCTTTACAAGACTGCTGGACTGGAACACCACCGGAGAGAACCTGCAGGCGGATACAACTAATATTTCAATTACATGTAGTCTAGGCATGGGCGCAGCCATCCAAAAGACATATGGAAACAAGGTCTGTGGCATGGACGCAGCCACCCAGCTGAGAAGACCATAATAAGAGGTATGGTCGCAGCCATCCTTAAGAGGACTCAGGTATGGTCGCAGCCATCCATCAATGAGTCATGTAATGATGTCCCACAAAATCGCAACCTGGTCCACAATGGACTAGAACTAGGGTCTTGTGCTCCATCTGAATCCGAACAAAGTACAAGTTCAAACATGTGAATATATGTGTCGAAGTCAAACATGCTTGAGCATCGCCTGATTACCAGCCAATGATGAGAGCTGTTAACAGATGCGAGAGGGGCCACCAATGATGACGATGGTCCTCAAGGTACTATAAGTACAATCCACGGCATGTGAATAAATGAGCTGGTGTCGAACACCCACGGAATCATTCGATCGGAGGTCAATGATGAAAACCTCGCGTCGAACACGAAGAACCTGCCATTAAGGCATGTAGGCCCCAAGGTACCTGAAGGGAGTCTCTAGGTCACTCCTGGATAATGAGTTGAAGTCGACAAGAAGTGATCTTTGTTGAAGGTGGGCCATAACGTTTCCCACATCATCGACGCGAGACGGGTAGAGACAAGTTTGTTTTTTGCGTGAAATATCAGAGGGAGGTTATACTTGCAGAGGTCAACTTCTCTTGAACATATCGGCGGCACAATGACGGATTTGGCAGTATTTGGGGGTCAAATGATCAGAGGTCGTAATGAAAGGACAATGAGCAGATGAGTGGCCAAATAGGATAACCCAAACCCATGGAGGCAAAAGTGAAGTGAGACGAGATGTCCCCACCCAGACACGAATGCAAACAGTGCCATGTTCAAGAGTGACATACTGCCGATGACGACGATTACGGTTCCTTTATTTCCCCCACCATTTCTGGCGAGTACCCCGATTATTTTTGGATAACAAGCTTGACAGGGATAGCATATGCTTGAAGAGGCGTCATTTCAATGGGTCCCGATGTCATTTAGTTTTAACGAGTCTGACAACGGAAGAACTCGGCGTCTTTTCATGTTTAGAGAGTTTGAAAAGACAGCTGAAAAGGAAACTCCAGGGGGTTGCTTTTTCGTACAGTTGTGTCTCTCGATCCCGAAAAAGTATAAAACGATGCTCGAAAGAACCGCCCGATCATTACGACCGAGGAGTACTTTTCATAAGTAGTGATATCGACCTGAAAAATTAAAAAAGCGGTTGACATCACGTCGTTTTAGAACCGATAACGAGCGCGAGACGACAAACGCCCGGCAATCTTTGTTATTTAAACGGTCCAAAAAGAGCTTTAAAACGACCGCCTCTCGTTCCTTTTAGACGAGCTGAGAGGGGGCTCGGCAATCTTTTCTTGTTTTATGTCGGAAAAGAGCTTAATGACGACATTTTCAGAACCAAGTGTATAGGAATCCACCGTGACAATGCTGGTCTCAAGGATCTGCACACGACAAATACCCGCATAAACCTGTTCGATACGTCGAAAAACCATGACAAAATATGCATTAAGACATAATTTAACACATCTAGATGAGTTTATGGCAAAATTATAGAAAAAAACCCACATCTATAAAGAAATTTAACCAAATTTGGAAATTTAACTATAAATAGGAGTTTTGTAAAAACATTTTTTACCATTTTACCATTGGAGCTCTGGAGAACGTGAAATTCACAACAAAGTTGATGGAGCTGATTCTTCCTCATCCGGACGCTGATTTCCCGACCGTTTGTTCCAGGTAGGTTCCTCTTGCCCTGCCTTTCATTTTGGTTATGTTTTTATGCAATTTGACCGTAAGATTTGGCCATTTGGCCAAATTCTTTGCGCGTTGGAGTGCTCTCGGTCAGCGCGGATTTCCCTATCGGGTCCGTGCTGATCGGGCTTTCCAACACATAGCCCATTCTGGGTCAGCGCGGAAAACCCGTGTCCTTCCGCGCTGACCCAGTGAAAAATGCACGGGGCGGCCATTTCCAGCGCGACTGTTTTAGAAACAGTCGTGCTGGTGCCGAGACATATTAATTTTTTAAATTTAGTTGCTTTCTTTCACATGCAAGTTTCTAAATGAGTCTTGGGTGCTTTTTCCAGGCATAATGGCATTTACTTGGCAGGAGAGGGACCACGATAACGAGGATATTGCCGCTTATGCTGATGCCGGATGCCGCAATGCAATGCAGGCATGCGGTTTACTGAAGTTTTTCCTCACTCCGAGATTGAGAGCCCAGCCAGACTTGCTGGAGCTGCTGATCAGGGCATGGAACCCAGTGGATGGGAAATTCACCATCCGGGGTCAAGACATTGAGTTCGACTCCACTGACATATACTTTTTGACTGGGTTGTCTCGCCGAGGCCCGGTTCCCATTCTGGAGGGGCAGTGTCCTAGCAGTGAGACGCTAGATCGGCTAATGGCTCGTGTCTGCCCACAGGCGGTCAAGACACGGAGTGGGAAGTGCAGTATCCCATCGGTGGGTGTCAGTGAGCGTGCCGACATAGTTCTCCGTACTATCCTTTTTCTGGTTACGCGGGCAGCGGGGAGCCTGGCGAACCATGAGGCCTCAAAGGCCAATCTCTTACTTGCTCTAGATTTCTTAGAGCCCACGATCTTTAACTAGGCAGCGGCTGTGATGAACAACATAAAGAGGCAACTAAACAACTACCGACGCTGAGAGTCAAAGCAGTTTGGTTACGGTTCTCTTCTGCTCCCACTGATGTTTGGGCGGGTGCCGGCCCTCCAGCTATAGACCATGGTGTTAGACCCGCCGCGCAATGCGCGGGAGACGAGGGCCACTAAGTGGTCTCGAGTCATGCCTTGCGGAGGTGGTGGACGATCAGTGTCCTGGGGCCTTTGTTTCAGAGAGTGGCTAGAGAGCCAGGTCATCTTCGTCGAGGACTGGCCGTACGCCGGTATCGACTTCCGAGGAGATCCGGATATGCCGCTGC
>APFE030135282.1:42057-68890 GCA_000404065.3 Pinus taeda
TTTAGAGAGTTTGAAAAGACGGCAGAAAAGAAAACTCCAGGGGGGTCCTTTTTCGTAAAGTTGTGTCTCTCGAGCCTGAAAAAGTATAAAACGATGCTCGAAAGAATCGCTCGATCGTTACGACCAAGGAGTACTTTTCGTAAATAGTGACTTCGACCCGAAAACGTAAAAAAGCGGTCAAAGGTACGTCATTTTAGAGCCAGTAACGAGTGCGAAACGACAAACACTCGGCAATATTTTATAATTTAAATGGTCGAAAAAAGAGCTTTAAAAGCGACTGCCTCTTATTTACATTTAACGAGTCAAGAGGAATAACTCGGCAATCTTTTCATCTTTAAACGGTCATAAAAGAGCTAAACGCAGACCTCCATTTTTATCCTCTTTAGTGAGTCAAAAGGGAAAAAATACTCGGCAATCTCTTCATATTTTACGAGTCAGAAAAGAACTTAAAGGTGACTCGGGTATGGGTTCATTTTTACACAAGCTTGAACCGTAGAGAACTCTGCTTGGATTCGGTTTCATGTTTACACAAGCTTGAAACGAAAAACTATACTTGTTATAAGTTCGCATGCCCCCAGCATAATGACGCAAAACGAGGTACATGCCCCCCAAGCTTCATTGCATTCAACAAAGTGGATGGAATGAAGGTTCACTTTCGAGATCTTGGAAGGACTTGACTTGTATTTTACGAGATCTTAATCAAAGACTCGATCTGAAAAGGGAGTTGTTTCATTTTTTAATGAGGTTGACACAGTAAAAGAACTATCCTCATAAACCTTGTTTCATTTTTTAACGAGCTTGACACAAGATCAGGAACTATGCTCGAAAATCCGTGATTCATTTTTTAACGAGCTTGACTCAAGACAAGGAACTATGCTCCGATACAAGCCGTTTCATTATTTTAACGAGGTTGATACATTAGCAAAACTATCCTCGAGATTCCTTATTTCATTTTTTAGGGAGCTTGACAGAAGGAAATGAATTATGCTCTGCCCGAATTTCATCATAATGAACAGGAAGTCGGGGCTTCCAAGAGTGGCACTCCCGATGGGAGGTTGATGTCTCGGAAGTCAGGACCCAATGCCCCCAGGACACTATGCACGATGGTGGCATTGCTGGATATAGGCATGGGAGAGGTGGCCACGTAGTTGATCTGGGGTGAGACAGATGCAACTGGTGGGTAAGAACCAAGAGGGACAGATAATTGTGCTGGAGGGGCTTGTGGACGAATGAACGATAATTGGTCCATCGTCACTATTCTTCCGTCGTGCGGAAAGAAAACCACACGGAAAAGCGAAGAAACAAGGGCTCCCATGGCATACACATAGTCACGACCAAGGAGGAGACTGAAGTCTAGAGATCCTTGGGTAACCGAGACGTCTATATAGACAGTCTTGCCTCCCAAATTGATAGGGAACTTTGGAAGGATCCCTAATGGTTGACTCGTTCCTCCTTCAAAAGCGGTGAGATTCGGTGCGACAGGTACAAGCGATGGGGAACCCAAAGCTTGCCAAGTAGTAACGGGCATGAGACTAACCGATGCTCCCTCATCTAACACAGTGCCGGGAAGCGCCATATGGGAAGCATAGGCGGTAACCCAGAAAGGCACATGGGATGGAAGGGGAGGGGTAGTCAAACAGCTCCAATCGAAGGACACGACTGAACTACTTGGTGGGGGAACGATATGGTTGCCCCCCTGCTCGGAAGGAACCGAATCACAATTCTCCGGAGAGGCTGGGATGGGAAGACCATCATCAAGCTCAGGAGAATCCGAGGAGACGAGAAGAACATGGGAATGTTGCTCTTCCGAAATAGAGTGGACAACACTCTGTCCGAACAATGGCTGGTTTGGAACAGGATGGGCACAACCAGGTTCGGGAAGAGGGGCTTGGATGAGAGGAGAATGTGAATCAATCTCCTTGTCTGGAGGCGAATGCGCTGCAGCTGCAGAAAGGCGTTGATATCCAACGGGGAGTTGGGGTGAGGGAGCTGGGAGACTTTCCAAAACAGTGGAGGCTTCATCCATGAGTGGACAAAGGTGAAGGGGATGATTGCCTTCACAAAGTCTGCAGGGGATTCGAATCTTCCCATTTCCTTTACCATTCCCAACTGATGAGGTAACATCGCCGTTAGCCTCAGTGGAAGATGAGGGGCGGGCCAGATCACGAGACCATACTTCTAAGATCCTGGGAATGCCAGGACAATCGCGAAGAAGATGGTCTTCCTTGCATAATCGACAAGGAAACTTAACCTTCCGCGGAGGAGTGGAAGGAGGCCCGACTTCAGGTGTACTTGAGGGAATAACAGTTGTGCTTGTAGCCTCTCTCTTAGGAGACTTCTTCTTCTTCTTCTTGTTCTTCTTCTTCTTAGCCACCTGGTTATTCGAATCGAAACTTTCACCAGGCGAAGTACAAGAAGAAGATGTAGAAGTAGGTGTCGAAGGAGAGAGGTCCACCTTAGGTTCAACATGATGTTGTTCAGGTGGAGGGACTGATGGAGTATCAGCCGATACGGTAGGGACTAAAGAGGTTGAAAACAACCAAACAGGCAATCCGACAGTTAACCCTGGAAGGGATAACGTTGCCATATAAGGAGTGCCAACATTCCCAAGAGGAGGGGAAAGAATAGGATTCCCGTCAGGAGGGGAACCTAGGTTGGTGAACCCTGGAAAAGTTTCCATAGCAAAAAGAAAACCTACTCAAGAAAATGCACACAAGATCTAACCAAGTAATGTTATCGTGGCCAAATTAATTTTTAAGACACAGGAACTGAACTTGACCTTTTCATGTTTCGAGAGTCGAGAAAAGGACGAAAAGATGACTCTATCTACTTCGAATGTTTAATGAGCATGAAGTGACAAGACACTCACTTACACCTTTTCCTTTAGAGAGTCTGAAAAGGATCAAAAGCGACTACTCTGGAAGTTCTAGGCAAAAAGGTTTACCAAGCAACCCGTAAAACTGCTGTATACACCTTGGCAATCATATGAGAACCAAGGACTTTACATACTGCAGTCAATATTCCCGAATGCTGTGTTCGGTGCGTTACGGTTCACAAGGTGGCAGACTCGGCTTCCTATAGATAAAGGATGCAAGCCTAATGGAGTCTCCCCATATATACGCGACAGTACGTGGGAGCCCAATCCGTACTAGCACTTATCGTTTCACTGTGGAGGAATCACCCAACCACTCAACGTTAAGCTACTAGGTTTAAAGACGCTGGAACACGTCTCTAGCCTAGACCTCTAGATATTCACGTTAAGTTCCAATGTGTTTTTAGATAAATTTGGTTTATTTTAAGGTTGATCTTGAATTAAGTTTTAGTTTCAGGTCCTACCGTATGATCTCTCAAAAATACTTATATACAAACTATATGCCAAAGAACATCGTTTCGTTCGATGAATTCTAACTACAGGAAGGTTAGGAGTCTTTCGATCAAACAAAACGAACACGAACAATCAAATAATCTAATGCAACTAATGGCGAGGAAACAAAACTTTTCTTTTGAGAATGCAAATCAACGAAATGTTCTTTTCCTTTTAAACTATTGAATGCAAAATATACTAGTTTGATTTTCTTTTGAATGGCACAAAGAACTTAAAATGATTTTGAGAGACAGCAACACTAAGCAAAAGGAATAAAATCGCTCAACGAAAACACAACAAAGTTCCCAAGACACCAAAACAGTTTTCCAAATCAAAGGAAAAACTAAGGTTTGGATGAGCTATGTGATCTAAGCTCAGCAAGACAAAAAGGAATTCAAGCAAGAAGGAAGCAAGTGTGAACTGATCGATCCAAACAATTGTGATCTATGCTTGGTAGTGAAGAAATCGAATCAACATAAAAAGTGGTTCAATAATCGACACTAAAAATCAACCAGCAACAAGCAGTGAAAAATCCTCAAGCAAATCGATAAGAGGCTTGTGGATGAACCTTGAATAGACAAGTAACCCAAGCAAATGGTTTCTCGATGAAACTTCTAAAGGGCTAGGTCACATGGTCTAAAAACACAAGACTCACTCGAATGAAATCAAAGAGAGAGTGCCCCTAACCAAAAGCAATCAAAACAAACTAATTGAGGGACAAGAAACAACAGGGGATAAGAAAGATTGATGAATTCAGGAGATAAAGTTATAAAAACAACTTTTTAGGAATCAGCGCAAGTTACACACTGAGGACCCGAGATGATCAAGGTTCAGCGCAACTTTTACACAGACAACCCGAGCTGTCAGCGCAAATTTTACACAGACCACCCGCGCTGATATCAGAAAAACACAGTCGTCGCGGGAATTAAGCTAGCAACCCAAGGTCCGCGCGGGTAAAAAGCTAGCAAGTGGCACTGACATCGCGACTATACACGTCTTTTCCGCGATGATCCGATTTCCAGGATCGTCGCGACTGTTAGCCGTAATTACGCGATGAACAGGATATTGCAAAAGGGTGAGCGTGATGACAGTGCGACTGTTAAAATTAAATCCACGATGGCGCTCAAAAATAGTGATAGGCAAATCAAAACTCCCAAATCAAAACGGCCATTCTTTCAATCAAACAGGGGCATTTCCCAGATCAACCCAGGAAACAAATCAACAGCAAAACAATCCCCAAACTTTGACAAAGGAGCAATAATCAAAATCAAAACAAGGGTGACATACAAAGAGACAAGCAAGTTCCCCAGCGGAGTCGCCAAATTGTTGGAGAGGTAAATCCCCTCTACGGATAGAGGCGATCCCTACTAGCCCAAAGGGGGTCTAGCAACAATCAAACAATGCTACATTGCAGGTTCCTAGTTGTAATTAACAAGTGGGTAAAAGAAACCTACTTGGATTCCAACGCTATGTTTGTCGAAGAGATGATCCTCTCGCTCCTTCGCTCCAGCCGATCACAGTCCTCCACTATCCTCGCGGACAGACACCTGCACAAGCAAAGAGAGAGCAAACACGGGCGTAAAATCTACTAAAAACAACTATGTATCAGTCAGGAAGGATACAATTTACATTTAATCATTCATAGGACAAATGGAAATGGAACCATAAGAGTAGTCATCTATCTTTATTAATCCGAAAATAGAGTAAGGTACAACCGAAGTCCTGACGTTGAGTCCTTCTCTAGAGGGTCCAGCCAGCATGTCTTCCAAGCATTCACCTTTGAAGCAAATCTCCCAAGTCAAAGAGGTCCCTCTCTCACATACAAGGCAACAAGCTCATAACCTTCCTCAAGCTCAAAAGCAATCCTCACACAACACAACAAATGCCTACAAAAGAAGCACTAATGCACCAAGAATTCCTCTATCAAATCCTATATGTTCCAAACTAGCTGCTCATGGGCAATGGAGGAGGCTTATAAAGGAGAAGGAGTCTCCATGAATAGGTAAAGAATGAGCTTTCCCCCAAGATAAGTGGATGGTCAGTCGAACAGACGTACCAGAGAAAGGATGGCGACCTCAACCAATGCTAACAACCAAGTCTGGAGGGATCTGGAAGGTTGGTTGTTAGAACAAATCCGCCCAAACAGGATCAGCGTGGGTGAAACACTGGGCTGGCGCGCTGACATCGCAGACCAACTACAAAGGAGTTCTGGTCAGCGCTCAACGGGACAAACGGCGGGTGCGCTGTCCGTAAAATGGGACCAACACGGAAAAGACGTGTGCTTCCGCGCTGGCAGCGCATCAGATACACTGGGCTCCGCCCGTCAGCGCAGTTATTTGATTAACAGACGCGATGATTCATTTAACTTAGGCAAAGAGGGTTTTTTAGCCATTTTGAGGAGCATGAGTATAGGTGAATGTGGTTTATAGCACAGTAGGGAGACTGACATGATGGCAGTGACATTTTACTGTGTAACATGGACTTTATTCAATTGTTATAAGGGAAATTTGGACTTGTATAAGACCATGGGAGGAAAAAACATATTTTCTAAAGCTAAAAATAGTTAAATATACCCAAGGATAAAACTGAAGCTTGCATTTTGGTCAACTCTGCAGGTATTTCACATGTAGAAGGTAACCTTGTAATGTATTTACAAAACTGAATTTTTTAAATCTAAAATTATAAACTAAACTTAAATGAATGTGTCAAATTAAAAGAAAAATAATTTCCTATCAAAATCACTTGAAAATACTCAAGAATGAGGGTTGGGCATGCATTTTACTGAACTAGTCAAATTCATTTAAAAACTAAGAAATACTAACTTTGAGGACATTGCTACAAACAACCTAAAATGATTTTCAAAATTTTGAAAGAGTTTTTGTCATATATATATATATATATATATATTATATATTATATATATATATATTATATATATTCCTATTATGTTTTAGAAAATACATCCATAAAGCTTATGGTAGACGTTTTTCTAAGCCCAATTTTATAGTCATAAGACAAATATATAAATCTATGGACTTCATGAAAATGTTATAATACAAATCTAGACATGTTTAAGACCACGGGAGGAAGAAACATATTCTCTACCTGAAAACCTGAAAGCACTTAAAAATACCCAAGGATAGAACTAAAGGTTGCATTTTGGTCAACTAAGCGAGCATTTTACATTTAGAAGGTAACCTTATAGTGTATTTACACACATATTTTTTAAATCCAAAATTAGAGAAATGCGATTAAAATAATGTTTCAAATTAAAATAAAAATCATTTCCCATTGGGATTTGATGGGACCCATCCCACACTCCAACATATAACTTAACACAAGTTTGTCCGGTGCTATTGATGAATTCGAATTTGGTTGATGATTTGGCTTTTGATTATTGTTATGATCAATGGATATTTATTTTGGTGGTTGCAATCATTTAATAAGGATAGTAAATATGAAACTGACCTGTCCTCCTGCCTCAGTCCTCGTTTCCCGCCTGGTCATTACGCAAAACCCTTTGTAATTTTGGTCATTTTGGCATTTCGTTCGGCTATGAGAGCTCTGCGAGTGTTTCTTTGGAGATGCTCTATTTTGGTTCTGTCTATGAATGAATGTGGTCTGTGGGCTTGCCTGTGCTGTTGGCAACTGTATTCCTTATTTTATGGTCTTGTTATGCATTCTGGAGGTTAGTTTGCTCGTTTTCCTCTACACAATGGGTTATTTCATCTACTGGTACCTGGAATTGATTTCTGGTTTGGTTTGTCGGACTTCCAACCATTCCCTTCTGCTGTTGGTTATTTTGTTACTACTCTGTTGTTAAAATCATTTTACTATTGTTCCCGTGTGCATAGGTTACAGGCACAATGGCTCTCTTGGCTATGTCTTTCCGATAATTTTGTATTTCCTTGATTTATCTCTGCCTTCTCCTAGTTTAAAAACTAACAATCTCTGCTCCTTCTGTCTCAGGTCATTTCCCATGTTCTGTGGCTCTGTGGCATGAGGTTTCTTGTTCAATCGCACTCCCAAGTGAGATTATGTTCTTTCCTTACATGTATTGTATCTCTTCTCATTCATTGTTATGCGTGATATGCTTGACACTGGCTTGTTCTAGTTGCACAGGTCAAGAATTCGACCTCGGGTGCGAATGGGTTCTACACTTCAGTTTGCAAACCCTTTGGTGCCTTTCTGGTAGGCTCTATCACCACAGTTTTGTTGAACTATAGTTAAGGTTTGTAGTTTTTTAGTGGTTGCACCTCAACATCCATTTGCTATCTCTTGTTGGATTCGTTACACAACCTGGGCACATCTTTGTTTACAATTCCAGCTTGTAATTTGTGTCTGTTGAACTTTCTGGTTAGGCTCGAGGGTTTCACATGACAAAACCTAGACTAGGGTCAGCCCTGTCTCGCGGTCACTATTTATTCTATTTGCTTTGACAATGTAACGTTGGACTCTTATATAATAACAATTATATATTCTCTTTGTCTCTGTTCCATTTGGAAAAGAAGAAAAGAAATGGTATATAGCAGGTTGTAATGAATTACCTCTGTTTGGTTTGTCCAATCGATACTCAGATTCTATTTTCTTCGTTCAATTGTTTCGTTGTGTGGACATTCTCTTGGCCATGAGCTTGTTTACTCGTTTGTCCGTTCTAGTCTTGGAAACTTGCATGCAATTGACAATGCTCTGTTTCTTAAGGGAGGAAAAACATAAAGTTGTAGGCCCGCACTCTATTTGTCATTTCTGAATCGGTTAAACAATAGAGAAAATATAGTTGCATAGTAGGTAGATGATAGTACAGATGGATGAATTTTAGATTTGTGCTCTATCTCTTTTTATTATTTGTATCCGAAAATGCTGAACCTTGTCAATGATTTTCAATGCTACATTTATATGCTCTCTCTACAGTTAATTGAACTGTGTAGTTACTTTTAGTTATAGACCTTATAGTTACATAACTATTAAGTATTCAGTTTTGTCTATATGGAAAGATTTTACATTAGACACATTTGTCTTTTTCTTTTAAAATGAAAGGAAAATTATTAGTCTACTATTTATTAAAGACAAACAAATAAATGACCCTAACCAACCAAACTACCCTTGACTAATATTGAGATTAAAATAAAAACAAATTCCTACCTCCTAGTTTGAAAAACTGAACATATAAAACAAACAATATGTTAATTCAACTCTCCACCCTGGCAGAGACCAACACCCAGTCATGGTGCCTTAGCTGGATGCTCCTACATCAGGCTCCCGGCGTAAAAAGAAATCATGACTCCAATCCATGAGCTTCTCAACTGAAGAACCCGTCTGTTCAATCTGCCTGGCATTAAGCCACGAACTGTCCTCAATAGGATGTTTCTTCCACTTGACCAGGTATTGTAGATACTCCTTCCGCTGAGTTCGTTTGGCCACCTGAGTTTCAACGATGCTCTCGATCTCAGAAGGCTGAACGTAAGGCATCTGTCTCATCCAAGTTTCTCCTCCATCATGGGTATTCTGTGTAGGCCGTGTGGTTTTGTCTTCTTCTTTTGGGTCAGCAGTGTAAGGAAACAGGATTTCTACATTAAAGATGGGTGAAATGCCTATCCGTCGTGGCAACTGTATCTCATAGGAATTTGCTAAAAATTTCCAGAGGACTTTGTAGGGGCATATCTTCTTATACTTCGGCTTGTTGTATGCACCTCTGGGGAAGCATTCCTTGCACAAATGCGCGAGGACTTCATCTCCTACATTGAATTGTACTTCCCTTCTCTTCAAATCTTCTTGTTGTTTATACTTTTGGCTACTATCCTGTAATTTAATTTTTACCTGCTCATGCAAATATCTCATCGCGTTAGCGAAATCTTCTCCATCTGAGATTTGTCTTTCTTGCAGTCCAAGATCTCGCAACTCATGCACTCCGCGAGGATGCATGCTGTACAGGATCTGAAATGGACTGTAACCTATGCTGCGATTAGGCGAGTCGTTATAAGCAAACTCTGCCTGGGCAAGCACTCGATCCCACATCCACGAATTCTCACTAATAAAACTTCGTAGCAGGTTCCCCAAACTCCTATTTACCACCTTTGTTTGTCTGTCAGTTTGCGGCTGATAAGCAGAGCTGTAACTCAACTGTGTATCCATCTTCTTCCACAAGGTACGCCAAACGTTCCCTGTAAACTTCACATCCCTATCCGAAAGAATAGACTTAGGAAACCCATGTAGCCTGATAATCTTTGTGAAGAACAGGTGGGCCACGTGAGTGGCATCACTGGTTTTTCTGCAAGGGATAAAATGTGCCATCTTCGAGAATCTGTCCACTACTACCATCACCGATTCATAACTCTGTTGTGTCTTAGGCAGACCCAAGACGAAGTCCAAGCTGACTGAATCCCACGGTCTGCTTGGAACAGGTAATGGTGTATATAGTCTCGTGTTCTGACTGTGACCCTTCACTAACTGGCACACCTTACATCTAGTCACAAATCACTGTACATCCCTTCATATTTTTGGCCAAAAGTAGAAATGACTGAGCTTCTCGAGTGTCTTGTCTATGCCGAAATGTCTAGGTAGACCTCCACTATTTTTCTCCCGAATAATATTCTCTCTCATCAAGCAGTCAGGAATGCATAGTTGTCCTCCTCTAAACAACAGTTTCTCTTGCAAGTTATAGTCCAACCATGGACTGTTATCTCTCACCAAGGGATTCTGACATGCCTCATAGGCCTCCTTAAAATCTGTATCAGTCTAGTATAAATCTTTTAAGTGCTCAAAACCCAACACTTGCACAATACTCTCCTACAAAAGTAAAGCTCTCCTACTCAATGCATCTACCACCTTGTTGGCCTGCCCACTGATGTGTTTCAATGCAAAGGTGAAACTCTGCAAATATTCCACCCACTTGGCATGTTTGTGATTCAACTTGTGATGTTGCATCATATACTGTAGTGCAGAATTATCCAAAAACAACACAAACTCGTTTCCCAACAAATAGTGTCTCCAGTGCTTCAATGCCTGGATAACAGCATAAAACTCCTTGTCATAGGATGAATATTTCTACCTGCTCTCATTTATATTCTCGTTGAAAAATGCAATAGGTTTATACTCGTGGCTAAGTACAGCTCCAATAGCCGTACTGCTAGCATCACAGCGAACCTGAAAGAGCTTTCTAAAATCTGGCAATCTCAGGATCGATCTCTCTGTGATCTTCTTCTTTAGCAGCTGAAAACTCCTCTCTGCTGCATCAGTCCATCGAAAAGGCTGATTGGCCTTTTTTAATATTGTCCAACATAGGTGCACAAATTTCGCTAAATTTTCTTATGAATTTACGTTAAAAACCCGCCAGCCCATGAAAACTACGTACCTCAAATAAGATTTTTGGGAATGGCCAATTGACTATCGCTGCAATATTTTTTGAATCCATCTTCAGTTCATTTTTTGCTATTACAAAGCCCAAATAAATCAACTCTTTTTGTAGTAAAGTACACTTTTTCAGATTTATCAATAGTTTATTCTGTTGTAATTTTTCCAGCACTTTCCGAACATGTCGAAGGTGCTCCTCCCTTGTCCTGCTGAAAATTAGTATGTCATCCAAGTATACTATCACAAATTTTCCAATGTATTCTTTCAGCATTTCATTTATTAACCGCATAAATGTACTGGGTGCATTGCTTAGTCTGAAGGGCATAACCAGCCATTCATACAGTCCCTCATTCATCTTAAAGGTTGTCTTCCACTCGTCACCCTCTCATATTCGAATCTGGTGATACCCACTCTTCAAGTCTATCTTAGAAAAATATGCTACCCCACTTAAACAATCCATCATGTCGTCCATCCATGGCAATGGAAACCTGTACCGGATGGTGATTTTGTTGATGGCCCTCAACTCTGTGCACATCCGCCACTCTCCTCCTTTCTTGGGAGTGAAAACTGTTAGAAATGCGCAAGGACTCAAACTCTCCCTTATCAATCCTTTGTTTAGCAGTTCCTACACCTGGTTCCTAATCTCTTCATTATCCTTGGGGCTCATCCAATATGCTCCCTTATTCATAAAACTATCTCCGGGTATGAAGTCAATATGGTGACTTATGCTTCTTTTGGGGGGTAGTTTATCTGGAAGGTTATCCACCACTATGTTTGTAAATTCCTGCAACATCTGCTGAATTTCTGAGGGTAAATCTGATGCCTCTGTATTCAACAATATCATTTTTGCTCTTCTTACAACTGCATAACTCACCTCGCTATCCTCAACTTGTTTCAGAAACTGTTTTCCGCTGACTAACAATGCTCTTGGCTCACTTGTCCTTGTTGTCCCTTCCTCCCTGATGGGCAAAAGCGTGTGCTTGATTCCGTCCTTGAAAAACTTATAGCAGTTCGTCAGTCCATCATGTACCACCTTTCTGTTGTACTGCCATGGCTTGCCTAGCAATATGTGACATACATCCATCGGCATGATGTCAAAAATGACCTTATCCTTATATCTGCCTATTTGAAACTCCACCTCACATTGCTCATCTACCAGCAACTAATGGCCTTTTTGCAGCCATGAAACTTTGTAAGGGGTGGGATGTTTCAATCACTTTAATTCCAAAATTTCCACCATCTCTGTGGCCACTACGTTATCTGTACTACCACTGTCAATAATTAGCTTGCAGAACTTATCGTGTGACTTACAAACTGTTCGAAACAAATCATTCCGCTACATTTGTTTGGTGGATTTTTTGGCTAGTTTTAACAACACCTTATTCAACACCAGGGCTTCCCCTGTTTCTAGAGCATTCTCTGCTTCTTGGAGAGGTGCCTCTGCTTCCTCTGGTTGTGCAACATATGCACCCCTATGTCCAACTTGGTCTGCCTCAGGACACTCAAATGATATGTGTCCCCACTTATGACACCTATAACATTGATAACCAGCTCCTCTACCTCGGCCATTTACCCTGCCTCGCTGATATGGCCTACCACCTCTCGCATTATCACCTTTGTCTGTTGATCGGAAAGCTCTGGAACTGCTACCTTCCTCATTGCTACTAGCAGTCCTCCCTATGCCATATTACTGGCCTCATCCTCTGCCGGTTCCTCATCCTCTCCTGGCATTCTGCCTTCTAGTAATTTTCTCTTCAGCTTTCATAGCACTCTGATACGCTTCTTCAATGTTCTTTGGAGACAGAATACTAATTTCATCTAAAATTTCTAGCCTTAAACCATTTACATACCTGGCTATCTTTTCTGTGGTATCCTCTGTATAATTGGCCCTTAGGTTCACCCGATAAAACTCCTCAGTATACTCCCTTACTATCATTCCACCATCCTTGACTAGGTTTTGATCAGCAACTTGTTCAATCTCCTTCTATCTGTTTGGACACTATCCCACCACAGGGCTACGTGTCCCTTCAACTTTTTCACAGTAAACTTAACTTTGCGGTCTTCAGTGACCTCCTCACATTCGAAATACTTATCTAACTCGCTGATCCAGTCTAATAGAACCTCTATGGACAAGCTGTCGTCATAACTTGGGTGTTATTTTTGGGTTTACTTCTTCCCACTAAGACCGATCTCAACAGTCTCATTTTTGGGCCCTCTCTATCCGATCCATCTGTTGTCACTTTAGCTTCCTCTTCACTACCAATGCCTCCTTCTGGATCTCTTCTTCTCCCTACCTCAACTGCCTCCAAACAGGCAGTAAGAATCCTGATCTCCTCTCTCGGTCCTTCCTCTACTACTCTTCGAACACCTCTTCCACGACCTCGCCTTCCTACCTCTATTTCTCTAACTGACCTTAAAAAGAAAAAATATGCTCTGATACCACTATGATGGGTCCCATCCCACACTCCAACGTATAACTTAACACAAGTTTGTCCAGCGCTATTGATGAATTTGGATTTGGTTGATGATTTGGCTTTTGATTATTGTTATAATCAGTGGATATTTATGTTGGTGGTTGCAATCATTTAATAAGGATCGTAAATATGAAACTGACCTGTCCTCCTACCTCGATCCTCATTTCCCGCTTGGTCAATACGCAAAACCCTTTGGCATTTTGGTCATTTCGGCATTTTGTTCTATTGTGAGAGCTCTGCAAGGGTTTCTTTGGAGATGCTCTGTTTTCGTTTTGTGTGTGAATGAATGTGGTCCATGGGCTTGCTTGTGTCGTTGGCAACTGTATTCCTTGCTATATGGTTCTTGTTATGCATTTTTGAGGTTAGTTTGCTCATTTTCCTCGGCACAATGGGTTATTTCATCTACTGGTACCTGGAATCAATTTCTAGTTTGGTTTGTCGGACTTCCAACCGTTCCCTTCTACTGTTGGTTATTTTGTTACTACTCTACTGTTAAAATTGTCTTACTACTATTCCCATGTGCACAGGTTACAGGAACAATGGTTTGCTTGGCTATGTCTTCAGGTAATTTCGTATTTCCTTGATTTATCTCTACTTTCTCCTGGTTTAAAAACTAACAATGTTTGCTCTTTTTGTCTCAGGTCATTTCCTGTGTTCTGTGGCTCTGTGGCATGAGGCTTCTTGTTCAATCGCACTCCCAGGTGAGATTATGTTCTTCCCTTGCTTGTATTGTATCTCTTCTTGTTCACTGTTATGCGTGGTGTGCTTGACACTAGCTTGTTCTGGTTGCACAGGTCAAGAATTCGACCTCGGATGCGGATGGCTTGTACGCTTCGATTTGTAAACCCTTCGATGCCTTTCTGGTAGGCTTTGTCACCACGGTTTTGTTGAAATATAGTTAGGATTTGTAGTTTTCTAGCGGCTACGCCTCGGCATTTGTTCGAGTCGTTACACGACCTGGGCACATCTCTGTTTACAATTCCAATTTGTAATTTGTGTCTGTTGAACTTTCTAGTTAGGCTCGAGGGTTTCACGATGACAAACCCTAGACTAGGGTCTACCCTGTCTCGCGGTCACTGTTTATTCTATTTGCTTTGACAATGTAATGATGGACTCTTATATAATAACAATTATATATTCTCTTTGTCTCTATTCTGTTTGGAAAAGAAAAAAAGAAATGGTATATAGCAGGTTGTAATGAATTACCTATGTTTGGTTTGTCCAATCAATACTCGGATTCTATTTTATTTATTCAATTGTTTCGCTATGTGGATATTCTGCTGGCTGCAAGCTTGTTTACTCGTTTGTCCGTTCTGGTCTTGGAAACTTGCATGCAATTGACAGTGCTTTGTTTCTTAAGGGAGGAAAAACATAAAGTTGCAGGCCTGCACTCTGTTTGTCATTTCTGAATCGGTTAAACAATAGAGAAAATATAGTTGCATAGTATGTAGATGATAGTACAGATGGATGAATGTTAAATTTATGTTCTCTCTTTTTATTATTTTTATCCGAAAATGTTGAACCTTGTCAATGATTTTCAATGTTACATTTATATTCTTTGTCTACAGTTAATTGAACTATGTAGTTACTTTTAGTTGTAGACCTTATAGTTACATAACTATTAAGTATTCGGTTCTGCCTATATGGCAATATTTTACATTAGACACATTTGTATTTTTCTTTTAAAATGAAATGACAATTATTAATCTAATATTTATTAAAGACAAATAAATAAATGACCCTAACTGACCAAACTACCCTTTACTAATACTGAGATTAAAATAAAAACAAAGTCCTACCTCCTACTTTGACAAACTGAACATATAAAACAAATAATATGTTAATTCAACTCTCCACCCTAGCATAGACCAACACCCAGTCATGGTGCCTGTTATCACCACAAGAAACTCACCTAGGTTGTATATCAATGATGCTCGGGAACATTACAAATTCAACAAAATGTTGGATAAATGGTGGATGAATGAAAGAAATGTTGCATACTCAAGCCAGAAAACCACTCCTACTATGATTGACCCCAGACATGGGTGAACACTCCCATACTACAAGGCTTTTAACCACCAATTACTCATAGTTTAAGGAAAAGGTGATAATGGAGAACACTGACCACACCAGCAGATGCATAGGACCCTGCGATGGTCAGCTGCAACCAGTTTAAAGATCTGTAAATCTAATATTTAATACACAGTCAGGATGACAGCTTTCTATGCATTTAAACAATAGAAACCTGCAAGCGATTTAGATGAAACAACTAAATTCTAACATAGAGGTGGGATGACAGCCCCTCTACTGCTAAAAATCAACAGCACATCAACAACTACAAAACAGGCACAACCTGGAACAACAAGAAGAAGTGGAAAGTGAGCAAATGCCAGCAAAAGAAGCTTGTATTAGTTGGAAATGAAGACCAGACGCTGCAGGTTGTATAACAGTTACAGTCTCCAGAAGTTAAGCCTTACAACATATCAACTCTCATCTAACACTCATCAACTGATTACATCCTTTTTCTCGGTATATATAGAGTTTGTTTACAAAAATCCCTGCTAGGGTATGTGTGGAGGTGTCTTAATGGATCACCAACCACATTTATAACTTGATATGTGTTTTCTGAATCATTCTAATTGTTTTAATGGCCGAAGATGGCCTTCTACTATTCTATTGTACTTCTCGAGCAGGTTGAGTGGAATTCCATAACTCATAAATGTGCTGATCTACTCGAGGTTGGTCCTTTTTGTTCTTAGGCCATTCTGATCTTGAATGTGGTAGCTGAAGTATTAACTGTAGAGAGTAATTGTATCATAGAAGTCTTCCTTTTTTGGGCGCACACAGGGCTGCTAAAATACAAATATGGCATTGAAAATGAGTGATGGGCCGGTTATAGCTATTAACCGTTGGATGGAGAAGATGGATGGCGGAGATTATCTTGCGGTGAAAGCTATGAAATATGGAAAATATACTATCGGAGGTGGACGAGTGGACATGAGATTTTATATAAAGGAATAGTGAGCCATATCGGGTCCAGCACTTGATATCGCATCGGTAGAAGACATAAGGGGAAAACCTTGATACCACTGTCAGATTGGGCGATTTGCGATTTGCGATCAAATCACATCGCGAAATTGCAATCGGCAGAAGACACAGTGAAACTTTAAGACACAGATGGATGCGATTTGCGATAGCGATTATATCGCATCACAAAATCGCATCGCAGAGGGAGACAAAGGGCGGAACCAAAAACACACACATAGATGTGATATGCGATAGCAATCAGATCGCATCGCAATATCACAGCGAAGAAGACACGGAGCGTAACGGAGAAAGCAGGGCATGGAAGTCAAGTGGTGCTAGGAGACAGCAGGAAAATGTGCAATATCGATTAAATAGCACCGCAAAGGGAAGGAAAATAGAAATAGCGGGATTATTTTAGATTATAATGGGCAATAAGGAAAAGGAAGAGAAGACTGTTGTGATCTATCCTTCTGAGCATAAACACGTGACCAAGCTTATATTTGATCCTCCCAAAGGCTGAAGTATGTAGCAGAGCTAACACTGGCTCCTTCTCGGGATGAGATCCTCCCTATGAGGTCTCAAGAATCTGCAGACCAATGCCTTCATACAAAACAAACTTAAAAACACTTGCCTAGTGTCTATTGGGCATGGAGTCAACTAAGCATACAACAGAAAACTGAATAAAAACAAAATATTTACAGCCTTTAAGGCCAAAGACCTTAAACAACATAATCTTTCAAAAACCGCCCATTAATTGGGCCATCAAAAATTGTTTCACCTCCCATACTTTTCAGCATGAAGGTGTTGTTCCCTTGAACCTCTGAAATGATGAAAGGCCATGTACAGAAAGCATAAAATTTCCCATGATTGCCTTTCTTTTCCTTCAATGCATCCCATTTCAGCACCAAGTCACCAATCTAAAAATTATTTCTTTTTTCCTTTTTATCAAAGGCTTCCTTGATGCTTCTCTGATGTGCTGCAACCTTTTCAACCAGTTGTTCTCTAATCTGATGCAACTCTGTTAAATCAGTGATTATGTTTGCCATATCTTCTTCTTCATTCTATTCTTCTTGAAGAGATTTTGCCACAGGGAGATTTAATTGAATTTGGAATATAGCCTCGGTGCCATATACCAGCTTGAATGGAGAAATCACTGTAGATCTCTTAATGGTCACTCTGTCGGCCCATAGTGCATACTTGAGCTTTGAATCCCAATTCCTTTTATTATCCTCTAACAGTTTTTTAATTATCCTGATTAGGCTTTTATTAGAGGACTCTGCTAGACCATTTCCTTGTGGATAATAAGAGGTGGAATGAACAAGTTTAATGCCCATTGCATCACATATTTCCACCAAGTCTTTGGCCCTAAAGGCGGCAACATTATCTGTGATTAGTTTATGTGGACATCCAAATCTGGTGAAGATATTTTCTGTTAAAAACTTCATGACCACATGGTGATCGGCTTTCCTCGTAGGGATTGCTTCAATCCACTTAGTGAAGTAATCCATGGCTACTAATATCCACCTGTGTTGGCCACTGGAATGTGGATTAATCTCTCCAATAAAATCCAAGCCCCACTGCTGAAAAGGTCCTTTTGCAATTATCGGTTTTAGAGGCAGGGACTTCAACTTCTGCTTTCCTTCAAATCTTTGGCACCTGTCACAAGACTTAACAAAAATGAATACATCAGAAAATAAAGTGGGCCAATAGTACCCAGCTCTAAGAATTTTGTGGGCTATAGTCTTCCAATAATGGTGCCCTCCACACATGCTGGAATGAAATTGCTGCATAACTTCTTTTGATTGTTCTTTGTCCAGACACCTTAAAAGCACTCCAGATGGATCCCTCCAGTAGAGCAGGGTATTATTGATGCAATATTTTTCTACCCTGAGTTTTAACGTTCTAGCCTGACTTGTGCTTAAGCCCGAAGGGATTTCTAGCTTCAACAAAAAACTGATTATTGTAGCATACCAGTTACATGAAGCTAGATTCTCGGCCACCGACTGTTTTTTCTTTGTTTCAGCTACGCTTTACTCTTCTTGTACTTGACCATATTCTGCAATCGTGCCCAAGAGATCAATGTCTAAATGTCTGCAATTTTCTTCAGCCAACAACTTGGCAAGCCCCTGACCTCTTACCAGCTTGGTGGGCCTCAAGTCTATGTTAAACTCAATCATTTTTGCAATCCACTTAGCCCTTCTTCCATCAGCATCAGGTTGCGTTACGACGTCTTTAATTGCAGCCGAAGGCACATATGCAATTATCTTTGAATGCAAGATATAAACTCTGAAAGCTTTTAAGGATTTAATAAGTGCATACGCCTATTTCTTTATAATTTCATACCTTGGTTCAACATCCCTCAAATTCTTGCTGAAAAATGCCACTGGGTGCTCTGAACCTTCTTCATCTTGCTGCAATAGAACGACTGCAATGGTTTCCTCAGAGGCAACTGAAAACAGGTGAAACTCCTTACTATAGTCAGGACTTATTAATGTGGGAGCTTCCATAATAGCCTTCTTGATGGACTCAAAAGATTTTCTTGCTGTTTCAGTCCACTTTACGTCTGCTCCTTTTCTCAACATGGAGGTAACATGCTTTACCAGCTCAGCAAAATTAGGAATGAACCTCCTTACAAAGTTAATTTTGCCCAGAAAAGATTGAATATATTTCTTTGATCTTGGTACAATCAAAGTTTGAATTGCCTTAACTCTTTCTGGGTCAATTTGAACTCCTACAGCAGACACAATATGTCCTAACAACTTGCCTTCATGCAAGGCAAATTGTGATTTCTTGGGATTGAATGAAATTCCAAACCTCCTGCACTTCAAAAACACTTTTTTTAAATGCAGCAAATGATCATGATGGTTGTTGGAAAAAATAGTTATATCATCAAGGTAGATAAGCACAAATTTGTCCTTCTCTCCCACAAATGCTATATCCATAGCCCTCTGAAAGGTGGCTCCAGTGTTCATCAATCCGAATGGCATTTTGGCATAAATAAAAGTACCCTAAGGACTGGTAAACGCAGTCTTTTCTTGATCATCTGGATGCACAACAATCTGATTAAAGCCTAAAAACATGACTTTAGCTCTTGAAACCTTTTGTAGCAAATGCTCCATCTATGGCAAAGGATAATTGTCTTTTTTGAGCATTTGTTCAAATTTCTAAAATCAACGAACAGCCTTATTTCTCCATTCTTCTTCCTTACCACCACTAAATTAGCTACCCATTTAGAATACCTGAGAGGTACTATGATCTTTGCAGCCAACAATTTTTTAATTTCTTTTTCAATTAATGGAAGAAGCATTGGGTTTATTGGCCTCAACTTTTGTTTAAAAGGAACTAAATCTTTCTCAAGAGGGATTTTGTGTTGAATTATGTTCTTGTCATATGTTTTCAGATCACTATATTCCCAAGCAAACACATCAGCAAATTGCCTCATTAATTTGCAGTATTTAGAACTTTGGTCAGCTGACAAACGAGGAGGCAAATTCACATACCTGGGCTGACCTGGGCTTCCTATATCATGCTTACAAATTGCAGATTGATCTTCTTTGTGGGCAACTTTGTAAGGCACATCATTTTGGTCAAACAATCTCTCAAGAGGAATTAGACCTTTAGGAATATGGTTACTAGGAAGCTGGACTATGCTATTTTTTTTTTACCAAATTTATTTCTAAGCTGAGACTTAGGATTTTCTATCATGGCATCGTTATCATGGTCAATTTGCATTTCAAAGAACTCATCAATGACTTGAAGGAACCTATTCAACTCATCATCATCTTCAAAAACCTTCCAATGGTGGACATTATCAGGCAAGGAGGGTCTATATTTCATTTGTACTTTATAAACTAGTTTGTGAGGCAATGGAGGGATGAATAAACTAGCAGAAACAACAGGGGAATAAGCAAGTTGATTATGGGCTCTAGGAATATATGAAATACAAAAAGAATCAAAAGAATCTCTGATTCTCCATACCTCATCTCTGTATGCTTTTAGCCTTAGGTGTTTTTCTTGAAATGTTTTATTTACTTGCTGGATTATCAAATCAGCATCTCCAAACACCTTCAGATTCTTGATTCCTATGTCTTTTGCTGCATTAAGGCGCAGCAACAGTGCGTCATATTCTGCTATATTGTTGGTCACTTGAAAACCCAGCTTAAAAGACAGTTGAATGCTTTCCTGTTGAGGAGATACTAGCACTACCCCTGCTCCTGCTGTCTCCCTGGAACAGGCTCCATCAAATAACATCTCCCAACCCTGACTTCATTGCCCTTTTTCGGCCTTAGAATCAGTTTCTTGAGCAGCATCTCGGCCTTCTGAGATTCTTCTATTTGGAGAATGCATGCTCCAAAATCAGTGTCCACTGCATAAATGGGATGATTTGTAGGATCCTTCTCATCACTAATAATATATTCCAGTTGTACTTCTCTGTATAATCTCCCGCTTTCTCCTCCAAAAACTGGGACAGTGGCATAACATAGATCATTCTGTAATGTCCAGCCTAAACTCTTAATCCATCCTCTGGACAATAACATGCCAAAATTGGGAGACACATCTGCCACCACAATGTCCATCATCAAGCTTTTCATGGGCAGCCGGATTAGGGTAATAGCCAGATCTTTAATCAATCCAAGGCATTTCACCTTCCTAGAATAAAAAGAAAATAAATCATGATAGGGTCTAGTGATATCAAGGCCTAACTCTTCCATGACAGATTTAGGCGTTAGATTATGGCTGGCCCCTGTGTCTGGTAGGCAATTGTGGAGGATTTTGTCATAAATGATTAATGAGACATAAAAAGATGGAGAATTATTATCAGCAGGTTCAATCATGGGATTGAGGACAATGGCAGGTTTTTCATCTTGCAAATTTACAGAGTCAGTGTAGGTTGGTTTGGTTTCTAGCTCAAAGGCCTCAAGGATAGGCTTTCTAAATACTTCACTCTTTACAATTTCTAACAGAGGCATGGATATTTTTAATTTCTAGACTTCTGCTTCAAAGCTAAAACGGGAAGGTGACTTATCAGGACCTCTTACCTCTTGAGCTGGAGCTTTGAGGATGACTAGATCAGCTGCTAGTCTACTCTGCTTGATATTCTAGGAATCTATTTGGATAGCAGCTCTTCGTGCAAAATTTTATTTGACATTCTTTGCATTTGACCTCAAATTATATCTCTGCTGGTCACCAGCTTGTAGAATAGCTCCTCTGTCCCACTCGTGACTATTTTTCTCTTGCAGCAATGATTCTTCATATTCGGCTAATGTCAAAAATGCAGCGCTGCCATTGTTTTCCATGTAGTGAATCTCATCCTCATCCTTTTCAGCTTGCTCTTCCTCCATGACTACATTTTGGAAGGGAACTTTAACTTTCTGATCCTCTTTTAATTCTTCACCCCGATGCATTATTAGCAACTGCTCATTTGCTATTCTTAAAGGATTCTGATTTCTTGGAGCAAATGTGTTTTGCTGCCTTGTTTTCCCTGAATTCTGCTCAACTTTTAGCTTAGAAATTTCAATAGCCAATGACTCTATCATCTCGATCATTTTATCTAATTTAGGTTCTGAGGTTCAAGCAAAGGAAGAAGAAGCCTCGCCTCTCTGCCTTCTTCTGTCAGTCTTACTCTTTAGCTTATCTGTTGCCATAATATTTTATTCCACTTCTAGGGCTGCAACTTGCATATCAGCCAGAGTGGCACATCTTCTTTCCCTCAACAACAAGCAAAAATCAGAGTCAAAAGTATTGGCATATGTGAGTTTGGCAGCTATGGGGGTAGGCTTTATCTCAGCTGGTATTTTACAATACATCCTATTAAATCTTTTATTAAAGTCAGGTAAAGACTCACCCTTTTCTCTTTTGAAGTTTCCAAACTCAGTATGATAATAAAACAAGTCCTTTTTATCTCCCCATTGCTTCAAAAATGCATCATATAATGCTTCAATATCCGTTATTGATCTTTGGGGTAATTCTCTAAACCATTTCCTAGCCTCTCCATCAAGGCTATGGACAAAAACTCTCATCCACACATCATTTTCACTTACATCTAAATTATCAACATAACTGTAAAAAGCTTCAAGGTGTTCTTCTGCTGTTACTCCCTCTGTTCCAGTGAATTTGAGCATATACTTCTGATATTCTCCCACAAGCATAGGATTTAAAGGCACAGGAAACACCAACGGTCTGTATCTAGCAGCTACAATTCTTTCTATTCTCGTAGGTGCTTGTTGTCTTGCCATGAATTGAGTATTTGGAAGAATGCTAATAGATGGAGGAGTAGGAAGCAATGCGATGGATGGCAATGAATACAGGATGTTTTGGATTGAATTTAAAGGGGAACTAACCGAACAAGGGGCTGAACTAATCTCTGAAGGAATGTCCTTATTAACAGTGTTGGGCTCTAAGTATTCAAATTGTAACTCTTCAATAATAAAATTATCTTTCAGAGATGCATGAAGCTTCTTAGGCTTACCTGATCTTGATGCCCCTTTCTGCGAAGCTTTCTTCGATTTGACAGTCGTCTCAGGGTCAAGCAAGGGTTCAGCCGGAGATTTCTGAGGATTTCTTCGGGTATGTCTCACAAACTGAGCCAAAACTTCAATGTGGAGTCGCCAAAGGTTGGTCTTCCTCCAATGGAGTCGCCAGACAGATGATTACAACCAAAATATGTGTTCAAACCTTGTCTGTCATCAAAGCTTGAAGTTGTGTCGCTCTCCCAGGGAAGCTGAGCTTCGATTCTCCTCTCCCCAGAAACGGCACCAATTAATGTTATCACCCCAAGAAACTCACCTAGGTTGTATATCAGTGATGCTCGGGAACATTACAAATTCAATAAAATGTTGGATAAATGGTGGATGAATGAAAGAAATGTTGCATACTCAAGCCAGAAAACCACTCCTACTATGATTGACCCCAAACATGGGTGAACACTCCCAGACTACAAGGCTTTTAACCACCAATTACTCACAGTTTAAGGAAAGGGTGATAATGGAGAAGACTGACCACACCAGTAGATGCACAGGACCCTGCGATGGCCAGCTGCAACCAGTTTAAAGATTTGTAAATCTAATATTTAATACACAGTCAGGATGATAGCTCTCTATGCATTTAAACAACAGAAACCTGTAAGCGATTTAGATGAAACAACTAAATTCTAACATAGAGGTGGGATGACAGCCCCTCTACTCCTAAAAATCAACAGCACATCAACAACTGCAAAACATGCATAGCCTGGAACAACAAGAAGAAGTGGAAAGTGAGCAAATGCCAGCAAAAGAAGCTTGTATTAGTTGGAAATAAAGACCAAACACTACAGGTTTCATAATAGTTACAGTCTCCAGAAGTTGAGCCTTACAACATATCAACTCTCATCTAACACTCATCAACTAATTACATCCTTTTTTCTCAGTATATATAGAGTTTGTTTACAAAAATCCTTACTGGGGTATGCGTGGAGGTGTCTTAATGGATCACCAACCACATTTATAACTTGATATGGGTTTTCTGAATCATTCTGATTGTTTTAATGGTCGAAGATGGCCTTCTGCTATTCTGCTGTACTTCTCGAGCAAGTTGAGTGGAATTCCATAACTCATAAATGTGTTGATCTGCTCGAGTCTGTTCCTTTTTGTCCTTCGGCCATTCTGCTCTTGAATGTGGCAGCTGAAGTATTAACTGCAGAGAGTAATTGTAACACAAAAGTATTCCTTTTTCAGGGGCACAGGGCAGCTAAAATGCAAATATGGCATTGAAAATGAGTGATGGGCCGGTTATAGCTATTAATCGTTGGATGGCGAAGATGGACGGCAGAGATTGTCTTGTAGTGAAAGCTATGAAATATGGCAAATATATTATTGGAGGCGGACGAGTGGAAATGAGATTTTATACAAAGGAATGGTGATTCATATCGGGTCCAGCACCTGATATCGCATCGGCAGAAGACATAAGGGGGAAGCCTTGATACCACTGTTGAATTGGGCGATTTGCGATTTGTGATCAGATCGCATTGCGAAATCGCAATCAGCAGAAGACACAGTGAAACTTTAAGGCATAGATGGATGCAATTTGCGATAGCGATTATATCGCATCGTAAAATCGCATCGCAGAGGGAGACAAAGGGCGGAACCAAAAACACACACATAGATGCGATATGTGATAGTGATCAGATCGCATCGCAATATCGCAGCGAAGAAGACACGGAGCATAACGGAGAAAGCAGGGCACGGAAGTCAAGTGGCACTAGGAGACAACAGGAAAATGTGTGATAGTGATTAAATAGCACCGCAAAGGGAAGGAAAACGGAAATAGCGAGATTATTTTAGAGTATAATGGGCATTAAGGAAAAGGAAGAGAAGACTGTTGCGATCTATCTTTCTGAGCATAAACACGTGACCAAGCTAATATTTGATCCTCCCAAAGGCTGAAGTATGTAGCAAAGCTAACAGTGCCTTAGCTAGATGCTCCTGCATCAGGATCACTCAAAAATACTTAAGAATGAGGGTTGGGTGTGCATTATACTAAACTAGTCTAATTTAGTTTAAAATTGAAAGATACTAATTTTGAGAACAATTACGCAGACAACTCAGAATGATTTTCAAAATTCTAAAAGAGGTTTTTGTCAAATATATATATGCCTCCATGTATATGCTCTTATGTTTTAAAAAAAGTCTTGATAAAGCTCTTGGCGGGCATTTTCTAAGCCCATTTTTATAAAAAACATAAGGTTTTAGCCATTCTTTTCAATTGTGACAATGTTGCTTGTAGTTTAAGCAAAATTATGAATCCATCATTATGTAGTGGGACTACTACAAAATCTTCATGTAACTATTAAGACACATATATGGACTTCATGCTAATGTTATCAGACAAACATGAACTTGTATAATGCCATGGGAGGAAAAAACACATGTTCTACAACTAAAAGAAGTTAAAAGAACTCAAGGATAAAATTCACACTTGTATTTTGGTCAACTAAGCACGTATTTCACATTTAGAAGGTAACCTTGTAGTATATTTACACAACAGGATTTTTTAAATCCAAAACTAGAAAACCAAAAGTAAACTAATGTGTCAAATAAAAATAAAAATCACATCCTATTAAAGTCACTAAAAAATACTCAAGAATGACAGTTGGGGTGCATTTTACTAAACTAGTCAAATTCAACTAAAAACTGAGAAATACCAATTCTAAGAGCATACAACTTTGAAACAATTTCAAAATTATGAAGGAGATTTTTGTCAAATATATATACCTCCAAGTATATGCTCTTATGTTTTAAAAAATGCCTCTATAAAGCTCATGGAAGACATTTTTCTAAGCCCATTTTTATAGTTGTAAGATAGGTCTATAAAGTTATCGACTTCATGCAAATTCAATAAGAAAAAAATGGACTTGTTTAAGAGCATGGTAGGAAGAAACATATTCTCTACGACTGAAAAAAACTTAAAAATATCAAGGATAGAAATTAGGCTTGCATTTTGGTCAGCTAAGTAGGCATTTCACATTTAGGAGGTAACCTTATAGTGTATTACACAACTGGATTTTTTAAATCCAAAATTGGAAAACTAGAAGTAAATGGTTGTGTCTTATTAAAATAAAATTCATTTCCCACTAGGATCACTAAAAAATGAGGGCTAGACATGCATTTGACTAAACTAGTCAAATTTAGTTAAAAGCTAAAAAATATTAATTTAGAGAACACTCTGGTAGACAACTTAGAATGATTTTGAAAATTATAAAAGAGGTTTTTGTCAAATATATATACCTCAATGTGCATATTCTTATATTTTAAAAATGCCTCTATATAACTCATGACAAACATTTTTCTAAACTCACTTTTATAGTTTTAATCTATGTTTTTTCATAATAAATATATGATTTTAGGCATTCTTTTCAATTATAACAATATTTCTTATAATTATGAATAAGTATGAAGCATCATGATGTATTGAGACTGCTACAAAATCATGATGCAATTGTTAAGACACATATATAGACTTCATGAAAATGTTATAAGACAAATCTAGACTTGTTCACCAAAAGCGTTTATATATTAAATGAGAGTTTTTTTATTTTTTAACTCTAAGATTGAAGATTTAATGCACTAGGAATATGCTTCATCTAAATAACTATCTTCAATTAGAATTTATACAACAAGGTGGAGTGGACTTAATGAATCTGATATTTTGGGGTTTTGGGCCTCGACTACATCTATTACTCTAAGATGTCACGTGCGAAACACGACATATAGGTAATATAGCTAATACAGCTAATATCCATTAAATTATAATTATTTTTTATAACCCTGGTCCTAAAGTCAAAAGTAGTCGTTAGTCAAATTAGCCGTTGGAGGCTCTGTTCAGACTATTCAATATGATAAGTTGGATCTGTTTCTTCAACTTGTCCTGACGATGAACTAGACTTGTTGGTTCGAAACGCGTCGACAAATATTTTCTGCATGTGATTTATGCCGAAATATTTCTTATAAAGTTATAATGTTTGTTTATTATTAAGCTAGATATTAAAAATCCATCATTTTATATTATTATAGAATTTTTATCAATCAACCAAGTTGGAAATGTTTTTTAATAAAGAGTTTAGTTTTTGAATTTTGGTATTATT
>APFE030135282.1:71749-91568 GCA_000404065.3 Pinus taeda
GATCAATACACCAGTATTTTGACGTGGTTAAACCCTCAGAGAGGGAAACAGTCCACGGCCTGTGCCAACGTGGCTACTACAGGCAATTTATTAATAAAAGAATGAAAATTTACATAAGCTTCTCTCATGCACGGTGAACCTACAAATGACCCTCATGCGCTTTAAATAGAATTCATGGACCAATCGGGTGTCAAGCCACGGATCAAGTGTCGGTAATACCGAGGAGAGAATGAACCGTCGGATCACTACATATCGTGACCGTCGGATTGTAAGTTACAAAATGTACAACGGTAAAGAAACACACTTTACCTAACTCTATACCTAACTCTATACTAGACCAAGTTGAACTTAACTATTCCTATGTGTCGGAATATCCTAACAGTCACATTGTGGCAAAAATTGTATCTTCTTGCAATGTCACATTGTGACAACCATGGTCCAACATCACATTGCGACAAAGATTGTCTCAATATGAAAATCAACCATGGTCAACCATGGTCCAACGTCACTTTGTTACCAAAATTGTCTTGACATTAAAATCAGTCATGGTCAAACATGGTCAACCATGGTCCAATGTCGCTTTGTGACAAGGATAGTCCCAATATGAATATCAACCATGGGCGACCATGTTCCAATGTCACATTGTGACAACGATTGTATCAATATTAAAATCAACCATGGTCAACCATGGTCCAACGTCGCATTGTGACAAAGATTGTCTCAATATGAAAATCAACCATGGTAAAACCATTGTCCAACATCGCATTGCCACAAAGGTTGTCTCAATATGAAAATCAATCTTGGTCAACCATAGTTAAACATCACATTGTGGAAAGATTATCTCAATATGAAAATCAACCATGTTCGACCATGGTCAACCATGTTTATAATATTTATCTTAGGGTTTTTATATCTTGGGTTTATAATAGTTATACCTTGGGTTTAATATTATTCCATTGGGTTTTTAGTATTAATCCCTTAGGTTTGTAATATTTATCTTAGTGTTTATATACTTTTTCTTTTGTTCCTTTTCCAAAAATGATCAAGCATGCAGATAAGGTATTTATGGATGCTCATTTTCCTTTTATTTTATGAAAAGATAAAAAGTGTGGAGATAAAGTTTACATTTTATATACCTTGGTTTAAAATATTTATCTTAGGGTTTATCTTAGGATTTTCTCAATATGGAAATCAATCATGGTCAACCATGATCAACCATGAAGTAATGTCACATTGGGACAAATATTTTCTCAATATGAAAATCAACCATGGTCTGATGTTGAATTGTGATAAAGAATGTCTCGACACTAAAATCAATCATGGTCAACCATGGTCAACTGTGATCGAATGTCGCATTGTGACAAGGATTGTCTCAATATGAAAATCAACCATGGTCAACCATGTTTCAATGTCGCATTATGAAAGAGATTGTCTCAATATCGATATCAACCGTGCTTAACCATGGTCACATTGTGACGAAGATTGTCTCTTCATCTAATGTCACATTGTGACAACCATGGTCATCTATGATCAACCATGGTGCAACATCACATTGTGACAAACATTGTCTCAATATGAAAATCAACCATGCTCAACAATGGTCCAATGTTGCATTGTGAAAAAAATTGTCTCAACATTAAAATCAATCATGGTCAACCATGGTCCACTATTGCACTGTGATAATGATCATTTCAATATGAAAATCAACCATGGTCAACCATGTTCCAACATCACAATGTGACAAATATTGTCTCAATATGAAAACCAACCATGGCCAGTCATGGTCAACCATGGTCCATAACCATGGTCACATTGTGACAAAGATTGTCTCTTGGTCCAACACCTAATTGTGACAACCATGGTCCAACATCGCATTGTGACAAATACTGTCTCAATATGTAAATCAACCATGGTAAACCATTTCCCAACATCACATTGCGACAAAGATTATCTCAATATAAAAATCAATCATCGTCAACTATAGTCCAACATCGCGTTGTACAAAGATTGTCTCAATATGAAAATCAATTGTGGTCAACCATGGTCAACCATATTTATAATATTTATCTTGGGGTTTTTATATCTTGGGTTTGTAATATTTATCCCTTAGGTTTAATATTATTCTCTTGGGTTTATAATCCCTTAGATTTTTTGTATTAATCCCTTGGGTTTATTATTCCCTTGAGTTTATAATACTTATCTTAGTGTTTATATATCTTGGACTTATAATATTAATCCCTTGGTAAACCATGTTTATTTTAGGATTTATAATATTTATCTTGGGGTTTATAATCCCTTGGGTTTAGTATTAATCCCTTGGATTTTTAGCATTAATCCCTTGGGTTTAATACTATTCCCTTGGGTTTACAATCACTCGGGGTTTTAATATTAATCCCTTGGTTTTATTATTCCCTTGGGTTTATAATATTAATTCATTGGGTTTAATATTGTTCCCTTGGGTTTATAATACCTTGGGTTTTAGTATAAATCCCTTGGGTTATTTATTTCCTTGGGTTTATAATATCAATTCCTTGGTTTTATGAATCTAAGGGTTCATATTCGTAAGGTATAATATCATTCATAGGGTTTTAGAATATTAGTCCTTGGGTTAAATAAATTATTAGTTAATAAATTATAATTAAAAAAAACTATTAATATAATATTTAAGAAACAATATTTATTAATTATATTTTATTTAATTAAATATTGTAATTAATATAATATTTTTATTACTAAACCCAAGGGGTTATACTTACAAAACCCAAGGTATCTTAGCATGAATATTTCAATAGTCGATAAACTTTGATGAGTTGAATACTTATGGTATACTATGTGTTGTCATTGATTGTCCCAATTGTTTCGGAATGAACATTTTCACGCCATCTTCAGGATATAAGTTTTCTCTGGTGAAGCTAAGAGTGGCTAGACTTGGTTAAATAGATGATGAAGTTATAAACACCTCAAGATAAATTACTTATTATATTACAATATTTATATTTTTTAATTATACTATATTTATAAAAGAATATTATATACCTTGGGTTTTAATTTATTGTTCCTTAGGTTTTAATAAAATTATAATATTATTAATATTAATTAACAATAATCATCACATAATCATAATTATCATATTTTACATCTTCGGCGTATATCAATCACATTTACTAATGTGTTTGTGTTAGTATAAGACTATGGGACGAAAAAACATATTTTTTATAATTGAAAGTAGTTAAAAACACCGATGGATAGAACTCAAGCTTGTATTTTGGTCAACTAAGCAGGTATTTCACGTTTAGAAGGTAACCTTGTAGTGTATTTATACAATAATATTTTTTAAATCCAAAATCAGAAAACTAAAAGTAAACGAATGTGTCAAATTAAAAGAAAAATTATTTTCAATTGAAATCACTCAAAACTACTCAAGAATGATGGTTGGATGTGCATTTTACTGAACTAGTCGAATTCAGTTAAAAACTTAGAAATACCAATTTTGAGAACATTGTTGCAGAAAACTTAGAATGAGTTTCAAAATTCTAAGGGAGGTTTTTTGACAAACATATATATATACACCTCCATGCATATGTTGTTATGTTTTAAAAAATGCTTCTATAAAGCTCCTAACGAACATTTTTATAAGCCCAGTTTTATAGTTTTACTCTATTTTTCCATAATAGACATAGGATTTTAGCCATTCTTTTCAATTATGACAATTTTTCTTATAGTTGATGCGTAAGTATGAATGCATCATGATGCAATGGGATTGCTACAAAATCCTCATGCAATTGTTAAGAAACATAAATGGACTTCATGCTAATGTTATAAGACAAATATGGACTTATATAAGACCATGGGAGGGAAAAACATATTTTCTACAACTAAAAGCAATTAAAAATCAAGGATAGCACTCAAGCTTGCATTTTGGTCAGCTAAGCAGGTATTTCACATTTAGAAGGTAATCTTGTAATGCATTTACATAATAGGATTTTTGAAATCCAAAATTAGAAAACTAAAAGTAAACCAATGTGTCAAATTAAAAGAAAAAACATTTCCTATCAAAATCACTCAAAAATACTCAAGAATGAGGGTTCGACGTGCATTTGGCTACGTTAGTCAAACTCATAACCAAGGAATACCAATATAGAGAACACTCATGTAAACATCTTAGAATGATTTTCAAAATTTTGAAGGAGGTTTTTGTCAAACATATATATGCCTTCAAGTATATGCTCTTATATTTTAAAAAATTATTTTATAAATCTCTCGATGGACATTTTTCTAAGCCCATTTTTATAGTTTTACACTATGTTTTCATAATGAACATAGGATTTTAGCCATTCTTTTCAATTATGACAGTGTTTCTTATAGTTTATGCATAAGTAGATGAATAACGAATATAGTATGCTCATTTTAAAGGGAGTGAATAGCTAGGCATCAAAGACAAAGGGATGTTTATCAATAATGAGGAAATTACTAGCTAAAAGTCACCACAAAAATCAGATGGAAAATTCCTAGTGAAAATTTGTTAAACCCAAAGAATATTATATGAATACGAGAACAAATTACCATTCTTTTAAAATTGAAGTTGATATCACTTTTCCAATTTTTGAGCCCAATTATGGTTTGGATTTGCCTTTGAACTGGTAGCTACATCTATCTAGGCACAGCTTCAATAATTTCTTTTAGATGATTTGGCTCGTGAGCTTAAAAAAAAGGGAAGGAATGTTTTTAGTTTTTTTATCACGTTACTAGCTTAAATCCATCCATCAATGAAATTATTGAATTTAACTACCATATGATAGATAATGAATGATTACATGATCGATCAAATTTCTTGATTTCATGTCTAGGTATTGGTTAATAACTGTCCCGCCATATTCTTAGCTATTATCTCAATTAAATATATTTTTGTTGTAATTTTTTCTCTTGGAAGAGTGTGCCCATCGACGGATATTTCTTTCAATTTCGACTTTTTGCTGGCTTAACTCAACATGGGTTAAGAATTTCGTTTGGATAACTCATGTTCAACCTATTTGTTGGGGAAAACATGAAATTCTTTTGCAATATTTTCCTAAAATTTTATCTAATTGTATTTTCTAGCTAAACCATGTTCGATGAGTTAATCAACACATAATATTAAAAATACAAAATAATACTTTTAAATCCCTATAAGTAATCCTAACCGATCAAATAAAGCATCTTTTGATAAGGAAAAACATATTTTGAAAAAAAGAACATCTTTTGCATATCTATGATTAAGAAATAGGATGCATGCTAGTGTTAGCAATGTTATGTAAGTAAGTGGGCATTTGGTGTGCTCTAAATTCGTTTGGGAATAACAAGTGGAGGCACTATTTTCCCTGGATTCTTGAAAGGTAAAGCAGGTGGAGATACTTTAGGGTTTGGATTCATGTAGTAATTGATTGAGTGGAGCACTATGTGTTATGGATTCCATGAAGTGTTTTTTTGGTGGAGACAGTGTGTGCTATGGACTCCTGAGTGTCAGGTGGAGGAACTATGTACTCTGGGTTTCCATGCGATTTTTTAACTAGACTAGTGTGAAATTACCTTGAGAAATTTACTCTTGATGCTTTAAATCTAGATCGATGTTGGTTAACTGTAAGAAGGAATGACATTGCAGTTGACCTATGGTTTGGAGGAGAGTCAAAGTTCCTCTCTCAATTGCCAAATATTAATTTATTTAGATAAATTTCTTACTTATATATCTATGCATTATGAATGATGATTAATGTTTCTTATGAATATGTGTGTATCAACGGTATTAATTAGAAATATGGATTTATGTGTGTTGTAATAAAAGGGATGTATTATTACTCTCATGTGTGGGGGACTTGTAGATCCTTGTAGTTGTTGATATGTTCCTTTATTGTAGATATATTTGTATGAGTATGTGTGGTTGCATAATTTGCTTAGTTCACTGCTAAATTGGGTAAATTTCATTGTTTTGGCATGTCGTGGATATTATAAATGTTAAACTGTTAATACTACTAATTTTGATTGCACAGTATAGTGCATCATTTGATTTTGATATAATGATTTGGACTCCATTCCATGGTTTAAGGAATTGATGTTGAGCATTTCCCAACACCAAGAAAGGCTTGAAAAAACCATTGAAGCCCTTAAGTCTTCTAATCTTGGTCATCACAAATAAATAGGCTTGTATTTAGGGAGAAGAAGACTTGTTGGACTTGTAAAAGCATTCAGAGAATTTAAAATGAGCAAAGGCATTAACTTAATCTATGCGCTTCACCATTAATATTATGATTAAATGTTTATGATGGTTTTTAACATTAATCTGCACCACACCTAGTGTTAAGAGTGTTATATATGGAGATAACTAAGGATTTGATGGAGAACGTGAGATGGGAATGTTCCTCTTACCAGACGTGAAAGTTCACATTGCATTGTGCCACTTTTTCCATATGGTTTGATTATGTCCTAGTGCTTTGGTGTAGTGGCTATGTGGTGTGGTGGCAAGATGGGAAATATATATCCGGGGAGATAGAGAAAAAATGGAAATAGATGAAGGAAACCCCAACTTACACAAAATTTGTATAATGAAAAATTGTTGATTTGCACGAAGGTTTAGGACCCAGTGGGACCGAAGACATAGGTTGAGGTGGAAGATGCTACACATACTAGGTATGGATACATGGATGTCACGTGGAATTCAAGATGACATGAATCGATGATGTGGCAAGACTGTTAATGTAGCACACTTCCAATCAGACATTTGGTAGGAAAAAATGGCCTTTTCGGATGTCCAAGGGGGCTAGTTTTTGATGATACGTGGCACCTTTGGAAGATGTTACATGACAGGCTGATGTCACGATAATGTTAGTAAGACATCAGCAAGGCATGACCTTTCTGTTTGATATGCCTGATAGAAGGTGTGACATCAAAATTAGTGTCAAAGGATGGGAAGATTCCCATTCATGCTTTTTGTTTAACAACAAGAATCATTGTGATGCTTTAGGGGATTGGACATGCATTTTTGTGCAAATATCCCCCCTTTCCTGATATTCTAAAAAAGCGGAAGATGTGTGTTGTTTAGTTGTGTAAGCAACTGCTAATGTGTTTAGAGGTGTGTAACATTTTTCACATTGAGTGGGAAAGTAATATGGGGTTTAACATGGATTCTTATAAAATGGATATAATGTAAAACATTGGGTTTACATGCTAAGGGCTAGGCTCATGGGCCCATAGGCTAGGTGATGTGGCAGGTGCTACGTTGACCCAATCATGACGACGTTGATGTTAATAGTGATGTGGAACCACCTGTGTGAGCTGGGGGTGCCACATGGAAGGTCCTTACCTATGTGGCAAGGATTAAATGACTAAAATTTAAATGGCCATAACTTTTGATCTAGGCATTAGATTGAGATAATATTTATATCGTCGAAAACATCTTGATGAGATGAACACAATGGTGTTATCCAAAGTCAATTTCACTAACTTTGAGAAAGGAGGATCTTTATAACCCCATATTCATAAGGAGACCCTAGACGATAGGTTAGTTAAAAGTAACACCAACCACTAAACCTAGAAGACTCCAAAGGGGTGGGTGGGAACATTAAAAAGTGTATACACACACACACACACACACACACTTATACTTTTTAAAAATATTTCAATATAAGACTTTAGATTGACTATTTTAATATCCCATTTTAATTGATATATTTGAAGATCAAGTTCATGGTATATGTAGCTAGAGAGAAAGTTATATAGTTATATATATATATATGCATCTTAACCATAATAAAATATTTCAATTTCAAAGAGGAAAAAATAATTAAAAGTTTAAAAAAAAAAAAATCAATTAATTTATAATTAAGAGGAAGGATGTGTAATTTCACTTCATTTTAGTATAAAGTTGATATATAGCATTTAAAAAAACCTAATTAAATAAATTATAAACGTAAATTATAAATAAAATACTTCAATACAAAAAATTTAGTGTTGACGTGTATTTAAAAATATATGAATTAAAAAAGAATTTTAATGTGAGTACTGTGGTTTACAAATAAAATATTTCAATGCCAACTATGTATATATTAAATATCATCAAAAATTGTGTGTGTATATTATATAAATCAACAGAAAAAATAAATTCTTATGGTTAAAACATTTCAAGTAGACTCATTATTCTAAAGTTTGGCCATTTTTTGGGTATTTGTTTCTAGGCATATTTTTTTAAATCCAGTAAAAAATTGTTGAAAATGCAAGTTTTAGTTATGACAAAGGGATTTAAAAGGCACTAAATCCATTTATTCTTCAAAAATACAAATTAAACAATGAAAATTACACATTGTGTGTGTCTATAGTATATATTCATCTTAACTATGGATCTAGCTAGTGACAAGAGAGATATAAAAAACTTGGGGTGCAAACAAATTTACAAGTTTTTCAATGTAAAATAGGTTTGCAAGTTTAAAATATTTGATATATCTTTCTTGCTAGATTTGAATAAAATAGATGTATACCGCTTATATATATGATGCATAATAGTCTTATGTATGTATTGTATAAAAACAAATATTTTATGATATAATATTTTAACAAGATAAAATGACATGCTATGTCATTCAAAGAGTTGTAAAAGGTTTTATTTAACTAGCATACAATCATATAAATTATATTGTTGCTAAACTCTTATAGGTATCAAAATGCTAACTCTGATAGGTATCAAAATTGATATCAAAAGAGTGATACATTTCGCATTGCCAAAATTTAAAAAAATCATAAAAAATAACTAAATTATATCTTTATTTTAAATTATTAATACTATTATTAATTATAAAAACAATTTGGTTATATGATTTATTATATATACATTTAAAAAAACATTTAACAATATCTTTAGCCATGAAAATTCACCCCCTCTTTATCATGGAGATTATTAATATGTAAACAAGGTTTGTTGTAATACAGTGGGCCAATACCATGGTTTACTAATCCCACATGCCCAAAAAACCATAACTCATGTCATATGGAATTCTTTTTAATTGATCAATTTAATTAAAAACGAAGAAATGACAACTACTTTTGAGATAAATCTCAAACTTTGGCCTCTTACTACTACTAAAAATATTCTAGAATATTCAATGAAGGTTAAATCCCTACCATCCACCTACTAACTAGCACAACCATAAATATGGATAGGCATCAATCCATAATAAAATTGATTGATAAATGTGGAATGAGGATAAATCCCTACCATCCACCTACTAACTAGCACAACCATAAATGTGGATAGGCATCAATCCATAATAAAAGTAAATGATTGATAAATGTGGATTGATGCAAATGATTGATAAATGTGGATCGATGCAATTAAATGATTGATAAATGTGGATATGCATCAATCCATAATAATTAAATTATTGATAAATGTGGATAGACATCAATCCATAATAATTATCGAAACACACACTTCATTATAACATTTTTTTAATATTTTTTTTGGCTAACCAACAAGGCCAATGGATAAAGCCCGGCTTGTGCACTATGATGCCATGTCACTACCATGTCATTGCCTAGTCATTACCATGTGTCATTCTACATAACATCACTTGCTGAAAATATACCTACTATAAATAAATTACCTACTAAAAATAGATATACTACAAATAGTAGTCCTCTTAAACAATGAAAAAATATAAAAAAAATGTACATGTGTAACAACACCTTCTTGGCACACTAGTAAAACTAACATTTTATGATAATAAAAATATATATAATTAGTGTCATTTTAATTATATAAGAATTATATTTCCTATCTAAATAATGAAGAAAAATATTTTATTCTTTCAAAAATATTTAATGCAAAAGCAAAACACATATGAGCATTAACCTTAAGTGATATTTCTAATCTTACCCCTTTTATGGGGCCAAAGGAGGATTTACATTTGATTTGTACATATAGGGATGCTTTTAATATTCACTTTGAAATTCATTTGATATAGATAGGATTACGTTACATAGATTTTATAATATATATTTTGTAATAATTTAAAATGATGACTAAATTTTAATCAAATTACTTATAAAATTATACAGTAATTGAATTAGTATAATTCACTCTCTATTTCATCAAATTAATAAAAAAATTTAAATATAATACTTAATTTTTAAATAATTATAAATCTATTCATCAAATTAATAAAAATTTTTAAAATATAATATTTAATTTTTAAATAATTATAAATCTTAATTTAGAGTAGATATTTTTAATCTTAATTTTAATATAAAAAAAAACTTATTTATTCTTTTATAAAATTTCAGAAAAATTTATAAAAAAAATTCAAATTTTTTTATTTATTAATAAAACATTAGTTATTTGTATCACAACCTTTCATTAAAGTTTTTAAATGGTATAATATTGTAATGTCTTGCAATAACACTTTCCTTGCAATAAGGATCACAATATTACTCCAATGTATTATGGTTTCCTTTAATATAACTTTAACAAATAAACAATATAGAAATCTAATGAAAACCAAAAAGTTTTAATGCATAACCAAACAAAATGCAAGATTCCTTGGCGTTTTCTAAAAGAAATAACCCAAAATGTTTTAGGGGAAACATCTTAATATAGAAATTAGAATTCATTGGATAATGTTATTTTCTAACAATCCACTTTTTTTTTTACAATATGATACATTTTTATATAATGAATATGAAATTAAACAAATAAGAAATGAATATAATAGAAGTTAAACAAAAAATATAGGACTACTGATACTATTAAATATAAAATATAAAAATCTTTAAAAATTAAAAATAATATATATTATCCAGTTTTTCCTCTAAAACATAAGTTTAGATTTTCCTTTCCAAGTAAAATTATAATAATGTACTCCATATAAAAAATAAACTTCCCAAAGAAGCCGTGAACATTAAAAAAAAACCACTCAAAACCAAAAAGGAAATGCTCTAAATGTATAATTTCTTTACTGAAACTTTAAAAAAAGTTTCAAGATATTACCAATAACTCCAATCTTAAAAATAAATAGAAAATATAAAACCATGTAATATGGGAAAATATATATATATAAAAACTAAAGTTAATCAAATCAAAATTATTTGCCTATTATTATCAAATTTGAAATATAATTACCAATTTAAAAACTAAATCTAATGAATTTTTTAACAACACTACAACTAAACACTATAAACTCGGCACAATTTTTTTTATACAATCAATATAAAATAATAAACTTGGGCACATTTTTTTATATACAATAAATATAAAATAAACATTCACATGCCTCTATAAAGCTCTCGTCTGACCTTTTTTCTAAGCCTATTTTTATATTTTTACTCTGTTTTTCCATAATAAACGTAGGATTTTAGCCATTATTTTAAGTTATGATAATGTTGCCTATACTTTATGCATAAGTATGAATGCATTATGATGCAGTGAGAATGCTACAAAATCTTGAATGGTTAAGTCCATCTTATTGTTATAAGACAAATTTGGATTTGTATAAGATTATGGAAAGGAATAAAAATATTTTCCACATGGAATGAAAAATATGGATTGGTATAGAATTTAAGTCTGCATTTTGGTTATTTAAGTAGGTATTTCACATTAGAAAGTAATTTTATAGTGTATTTACACAACAAGATTTTTAAATTAATAATTAAAAAATTAAAAGTAAATAAATGTGTCAAATTAAAAGAAAAAAACATTTTTTTTTAATCGAAATCACTCAAAAATATTTAAGAATGAGAATTCAACATGTATTTTACTAAACTAATCGAATTCAGTTAAAAACTAAGGAATACCAATTTAGAGAACACTCCTCCAAACAAATTAGAATGATTTTGAAAATTATGAAAGAGGTTCTTGTCAAATATATATATACCTCCAAGAATTTGTCGTTATGTTTTAAAAAATTCTCTCTATAAAGCTCACAGTGGACATTTTGCTAAGCCCATTTTTCTAGTTTTACCCTTTGTTTTTTCATAGTAAACATAGAATTTTAGCCATTCTTTTCAATTATGATAATGTTGCTTATAATTTATGTATAAATACATGAATACCACATATAGTGTGATCAATTTAAAGGGAGTGAATAGCTAGGCATCAAAGACAAAGGGATGTCTATCAATAATGAGGAAATTACCCACAAAAAATCACCATAAAAATCAGACAAAGAATTCCTAGTGAAAATTTGTTAAACCCAATGAATATTATATGAGTACGAGAACAAATTACCAGCCTTTTAAGATCGAAGTTTATATCACTTTTCCAATTTTTGAGCCTAATTATGGTTTGGATTTTCATTTGAACTGGTAGCTACAATCTATCCGGGCGTATCTTTAGCAATTTCTTTGAGATGATTTGGCATGTGAGCTTAAAAAAAGGGAAAGAATACTTTTAGTTTTTTTATCACATTACTAGCTTAAATCCATCCATCAATGAAATTATTGAAGTTGATTGACATATGATAGATAATGAATGAACACATAATTGATCAAATTTCTTGATTTTATGTCCAGGTACTCGTTGATAACAATGCCACCTTATTCTTAGCTACTATATCAATTAAATATATTTTTGTTCTCAGTTTTTCTCTTGGAAGAGTGTGCCCAACAATGAATATTCATTGTAATTTCGACTTTTTGTTGGCTTAACTCAACATGGGTTAAGAATTTCGTTTGGATAAGTCATGTTCAACTTGTTTGTTGGGGAAAACATGACACTTTTTTTGCAATATTTGCCTCGAAATTCTATCTTATTATATTTTTAAGACTAAACCATGTTTGGTGAGTTGACCTATGCACATTATTAACAATAAAAAAATAATACTTTTAAATACCTGATAGTATTCCTAGCTAATCAAATAAAGCATCTTTTGACAAGGAAAAACATATTTTGACCAAAAAAAACTCTTTTTCATATTCATGATTAAGCAATAGGATACATGCTAGTATTCGCTAGAATGTTATGTAATCAGGTGGGGATGTGGTGTGTTTTAGATTCCTTTGGGCATAACATGTAGAGCACTATGTGCCCCGGATTCCTAAAAGGTGAAGCAGGTGGAGATACTCTGGGATTTAGATTCATGGAGTAATTGATTGAGTGGAGCACTATGTGTTGTGGATTCCATGAAGTGTTTTTTGGGTCGAGACGTTATGTGCTATTAACTCCTCGGTGTTAAGTGGAGGCACAATGTAATTTGGGTTTCCATGCCATTTTCTTACTAAACTAGGGTGAAATTCCTTTGATCACTATACTCTTGATGCTTTAAATCTAGCTTGATGGTGGTTAACTCTAAGAAGGAATAACAATGCAGTTGACCTATGGTTGGGAGGAGAATCAAAATTCTTCTCTCAGTTTCGAGTCATTAATTTATTTAGATAATTTTCTTACTTATATCTCTATGCATATCTATGCAAAGTGAATGATGACCAATGTTTCTTATGGTTATGGGTGTATCAACACTATTAATTAGAAATATGGATTTATGTGGGATGCAATGAGAGGGATGCATGATTACTCTCATGGTGTGGCGGACTTGCAAATCCTTGTAGTTGTTGATATCTTCCATTATTGTAGAGATATTTGTATGAGTATGTATGGTTGCCTAATTTACTCATTTAACTGCTACATTGGGAAAATTTCATTGTTTTGGCATACCATGGATATTATAGATGTTAGAATGTTAAGGCTATTGATTTTGATTACACAGTATAATGCATCATTTGGTTTTGATAGAATGATTTGGAATCTATTCCAAGATTTAATGATTTGGTGCTGAGCATTTCCCAACACCAAGAAAGCCTTGAGAAAACCATCGAAGCCCTTAAGGTTTCTAATATTGTTCATCACAAAGAAATAGGATTGTATTCGGGGAGAAGAAGCCTTTTTGGGCTTGTAAAAGCATTCAAAGAATTTACAACGAGTAGAGGATTTAACTTAATCTATGCGCTTCACCACTAATCTTATGGTTAATCATTAATGATGGTTATTAGCATTAATTTTCACCACACCTAGTGTTAAGAGTTTTATATATGGATATAACTAAGGAGTTGATGGAGAACGCAAGATGAGAAAGTTCCCATTACCGGAAAAGAAATCTCAAATTTGCATTGTGCGATGTTTTCCATATGTTTTGACTATGTCCAGGTGCTTTGGTGCGGCGGCGATGTGGTGCAGTGGAGGTATGGAAAATATATATCTTGGGAGACAGAGAAAGGAATGGAAAGAGAAGAAGGAAACCCAAACATCACCCAAAATTCGTATAATGAAAAATTGTTGATTTCCATGAAGGTTTGGGACCCGATGGGACCCATGACTTAAGCTGAGGTGGAAGATGCTATGTATACTAGGTATGGGTATGTTGATGCCATGTGGAATGCTCGATGACGTGGATTGATGATGTGGAAAGATTGTTGATGTGACATGCTTCCAACGTGACACTTTGTAGGAAAAAATGGCCTTTTTAGATGGCCAAGGGGGCTAGTTTTAGATGATACGTGGCACCTTTGGAGGATGCCACATGGTAGGTTGACGTCACCATGATGTGGGTAAGGCATCAGCAAGGCATGACCTTTCCATTTGGTCTTCCTGACAGAAGGCGTGACATAAAAATTTGTGTCAAAGGACACGAAGATTCCCATTCATGATTTTTGTCTAACATCAAGAATTATTGTAATACTTTAGGGAAATGGACATGCACTTTTGTGCACATATCCCCCCTTTCACGATCTTCTTCAAAAGGGGTAGATATGTGTTGTTTAGTCTTGTAAGCGACAAAGTGTGTCAAACCCTCCCCCCCCCCCCTGCCCCCCTGTTAATTATTGGAAGGCAGGGAGGGCCTCACATTTAATGTGGACTGCTAATGTGTTTAGAGGTGTGAAACCTATGTCGTGTTGAGCAGGAAACTAGTGTGAGGTTTAACATGGATTCTTATAAAATGGATATAATATAAAATGTTGGGTTTACATGCTAAAGGCTAGGCTCGTGGGGCCCATAGGCTAGGTGATGTGGCATGTGATACATTGATTTAGTCGTGACCATGTTGGTTTCAAGTGTGATGTGGAACCACCTGGGTGAGGTGGGGGTGTCATGTGGCAGGTCCTTACCTATGTGGTAGGAATTAAATGACTAAACTTTAAATGGGCATAACTTTTGATCCGGACATTGGATTGAGATAATATTTATATCATCAAAAATATCTTGATGAGCTAAACACAATGGTGTTATCCAAAGTTAATTTCACTAGCTTTGAGAGAGGAGGATCTTTATAACCCCATCTTAATAAGGAGACCATAGAGGTTATGTTAGTTAAAAGTAACACCTCCCATTCAATCTAGAAGACTCCAAAAGGGTGGGTGGGATATTCAATATAAGACTTAGATGGACTATTTAAATATCCATGTTGATTGATATATTTGAAGATTAATTTCATGTATATGTAACTAGTGAGAAAGTTATATAGTTATATGTATACATGTTAACCATAATAAAATATTTCAATTTGCAAATGGAAAGAAGTAATTAAAAGTTAAATTTCTTATAAGAGGGTGATGTGTAATTCACTTCATTCTTAGTATAAACTTGATACGTAGCATTTGAAAAAATTAAATAAATAAATAAAAATTGAAAATTATAAATAAAATATTTCAATATAGAAACTTAAGTAATATTGATGTGCATATAAAAATATGTGAACTAAAAAAAACATTTATGTGAATATTGTAGTTTATAAATAAAATATTTTAATGCCAACTCTGTATATATTATATATACTTCAAAAAATGTGTGTATATATTATATAAATTAATGGAAGAAATAATTGTTATGGTTAAAATATTTAAAGTAATCTCATTATTCTACATTTTGAGCTATGTCAAAAGGATTTAGAAGGAATTAAATAAATTTATTCTTTAAAAATACAAATTAAACAATAAAAATTACACATTGTGTGTGTCTATAGGATAGATTCATGCTAACTATGGATCTAGCAAGTGGCGAGAAGGATAAAAAAGCTTGAGGTGCAAACAATTTTTCAATTTTTTCAATTTAAAGGTTTGCAAGGTTAAAAGATTTGATATCTCTTCGTTGTTAGACCTAAATAAAATGGATGTATAATGATTATATAGATGATGAATAGTATTCTTATGTAAGTATTATATTGTAACATATATTTTAAAATATAATATTTTAACCAAATAAAATGGCATGCTATGTCATTCAAAGAGTTGTAAAAGATTTTATTTAACTAGCATATAATCACATAAATTAAATCATTGGTGAAAGGTATCAAAACACTGATACATGTCACATTTTATTATTATTTCCTAAATTCAGGGTTTTGTGATCCATATTGCATTAAGAAGAGTCTTTTCGGTAGAAATCACATCAGAGAAAATTACATATTCTAGAATATTCCATGAAAATTAAATCCAAAGCAAAAAAATTACTTTAAACAAAAAATTTCATCTATATATATATATATATATATATATATATATATATATATATATATATATATATATAAAATAAAATTCTTAGTCTAACTCCAATCCTAAAAATTTAATAGAAAATATAAAATTATATAATAGGAAAATAAAGAAAATAATATAAAAAATAAAGTTAACCAAATCAAAAAAATATTATTGGCCTATTACTATCAAATTTGATATATAGTTTTTTTTTACACAATCAATATACTTTATTAATAGAACCCTTTAGTAAATCAAATAAAATAGAATAAAGGATATACATCCATTCTTTAAAAAATAATAAATTAATAAAATAGAGTTTGAACATTAGCTGTATATTATGAAACACAATGAATTTGTGATTTTACTGAAACATATTAAAACAAGGATGGCTGTGCAGGAGCTAGTCCCTGCCCTATGTGAATGTTCAAGTCCCTGCACTATGTGAATGTTCAATGCAATGGTGGGAGCATTGCTACCCCAAATTTTGGCATGCCATGTAGGAACTGTTTAGCCCTATTTAGGAGGCATTGCCCATAGCACTAGTGTTTTCAGGTTCCTAGTTAAGTTGATCGGTTGTCCTCAGCTATCATGGGACCAATTTGTCTCTTCAGGGACAAGGTATTATAAAATCTAAAAAACAATTGCATGCGCTAGTCTTCAGTTTGGTATTTAGTTCAAGTGACCTAGGTATTATAAAATCTAAAAAACAATTGCATGCGCTAGTCTTCAGTTTGGTATTTAGTTCAAGTGACCTTCCCTCAGTTTGGTCTTTAGTTCAAGTGACCTTACCTTGCTAGCCAGCCATTGATTGCATTGCCATTACCAGTTAGCCAACCAGCAAGAGTACGAAAGGACAAGGACAACAGTTTCAGATGAATAATTTGCAGTTTATACTCCTAAGATCCAAGTTGGAATTTAATTCCAACTGCATCACATTAATGCAGAACAAAATCTGATCTTCAGCAATTAATTTCAGATTGTTCGGTGCCGTAAAAGTTCCCTGATATTTTGCAGAATTAAATCCCCTGCAGACAGTCGTTTTATTTTTGCTGTAAAAGTCATCACCACCTCACCGCCTCTTCTGCAATAAATACGCAAATAATAATCAGCAGATATTTTGTTTAGTTTATGATTAAACTCAGATATTTATTTTTCCTATAAATGTAACGCACAGCAGTCCTGTTCATTAACCCAGGCAGTGCAAGAGATTTCTGAACAGCAGTTCTGTTTTCTGTCTGAGTGTAAGAATTTTAGAACAGCAGTTCTGTTTCTGAGAGAAAGAGTGTGTCTCTTCTGTAATTGCACAGCAGTGCTGACCCTGCGATTTTCTGAGTTAGTAAAAATCGATTTTTGGAACTGAAGCGTTCCTCTTGTAACAGCTAAGTTTTTGTATCAGTTTTGTTTACTGTTCATAAATACAAGTTTACTGTTTTACTGATATTTAGTTACTGTTACACCAAGTGTTAAAAACACTTTGATTTTACTCTAAGTAATTTTGACGCCCATAAAGTGACTTAGCGTCAAAATCGCATTGCTGAAACACCGTAAGTCGAAAATAGTCTTACGTAAAAAAAAAAAAAAACATTGTTGCTAAAACACCACGATCAGCAACTGACAAAATTTTTACGTTGCTGAAACACCTGTTTCAGCAAAGCGATTACGTTGCTGAAACACCTGTTTCAGCAAAGCGATTTTTTTTCTGTTTTCGCTGTGTAAAAACAGAGCATTGTTCTGTTCTGTTCTGTTGTTTTGGAATTATCAGAAATTCCCAAAACAGAGTATTACTCTCTGTTCATATTTTGTTTGTTTCGGAATTTATCAGAAAATTCCCAACAATGGTAACAGAGGATTTTTCCCACTGTATTTTGTTCGGAATGCCCAGAAATTCCAACATGGTATCAAAGCTAGTCTAGGCACTCAATGAGTCAAAAACAGAGTTTGTTTTTCACTGTAGGAGCTGTAAGAAGTTCAGTGAGCAGATTTTTCCAGCAGAGAAAGTTTTTTGCTTGTTTTTAATTTTACAGTCAGCATCTTTTCTTTTAAGATGGCAGATGCTGGAACAGGTTTGACAAATTCCCAACTGCCATAATTCAATGGGAAAAATCACAGTGATTGGTCCATAAAAATGAAAGCATTGTTTGCTTCTCAAGGAATATGGGAGCTGGTTGAAACTGGCTATGCTGAACCTGCAGATGCAACAGCACTGGCTGCTTTGACAGCAGCAGAAAGAGACCAGCTGAAGAGTGACAAGAAGAAGGATGCCAAAGCCCTCTTTCTTCTCTTTCAATCAGTACATGAAAGTATCTTTCCACGGATTGCAGCAGCAACAAAGTCCAAAGAAGCATGGGATACTCTGAAAACTGCCTATCAAGGCATGGAGAAGGTGAAGACTGCAAAATTGCAGATGTTGAGGAGAGACTTTGAAACACTCAGCATGAAGGAATATGATACAATAGATTCATTCTTCACTCAGGTTATTGGGCTGATAACCCAGATAAGATCTCATGGTTAAATTCTTGAAGAAAGAAGGGTCGTAGAGAAGATCTTGAGATGTTTACCCTCAAGGTTTGAAGCTGTTGTGGTAGCAATAGAAGAAACAAAAGATCTCTCACAGTTCATGGTAGATGAATTGAGTGCTTCTCTTATGTCTCATGAACACAGACTAAGTAGAGGAACAGATTCCTCTTTTGAGCAAGCATTCAAGACTCAGATGTCTTTCAGCCAAAGAAGAGGCCGAGGTAGAGCAAATAACAGAGGTCGTGGAAGAAGCCAAAACAGAGGTAGATATTATCCTGCAAGCACAAGCGGAAGGAGCTGCAATCAGAACCAAGATGAAGGTTCAAGCAAACAACAAGCTCATGGACAAAGGTATGACAAATCCCAAGTCCAATGTCATTATTGTAAGAAATTTGGGCACTATGCCAATGAATGTAGGAAGAAACAAAATGATATGAATAGTAGGCAGAATGTTAATTTTGCAAATGAAGAAAATAAGAATTCAAAGAATGTGTTGTTAACATGTAACATTCCACAAGACAAACAAGAAGATGTTTGGTTCTTAGACTCAGGTTGTAGTAATCACATGACTGGAAATATTGCAATGTTTGCCAATCTGGATGAAGATGTGAAATCTGAGGTAACAAAAGGGACTGATAGTAAGATATCTGTCAAGGGTAAGGGCAGAGTCAGTGTCCGAGCAAGAAATGGAGAACAGATGATTGTGCCAGAGGTATACTATGTACCTAGCGTGAAATGTAATCTTTTGAGCATTGGACAGCTCATTGACAAAGGTTACAATGTGTTCTTCAAAGATGATATGTGTACAATCAGAGATATA